>JAATLQ010035730.1:0-12837 GCA_013421005.1 Heliconius erato x Heliconius himera | reverse complement strand
AAATGCAAACTTTTGAAGTAAAAGGTTAACTCGAGATTACTTTTATTTATTTTATTTCATTCTCTATATGGTCTTACGAAATTATTTTATAATTTTAGCAAGTAACTCCTACTTCGTATTTGGAAAATTTATATTGGTATTCCTTTACTTACTTATATGTATAATTTTTTAAATATAAATTCGGCAGATTTTTCAGAAAAACGGTAAATTATTCGAATTGATCTCGTCCACCGAGAGCTCCCATTTTCGTAATTGCAGGTCAAAGGAAACGTTATTTGTAAAGTTGACAAATTTAGTTTGCGGGCGTATACATACAGTTTGTGTGAAAGGAAATACAAATATAAATTTGTGATTATTTTGTCTATGGTCCATTTTGACAGATAGCTGATAGGAATAGCCACACACACAGACAGACTATTTTTTTTCTTTTGAGGTATGAAACCCTAAAAAATCTAAAATCCACTATATATTAGGATGAATATATTTCCAAATAGAGTATAAAAATTTACCTCATCGACGTTCTCTTTATGGGAATTGATCGAATTCCTGAAACACTGCTTATAAAAAATGGTACACTACTATAAAGTTCGGAGCACAACGCTGCCCTTTATCATCATACCCAATGTGCAGCGTTGAGTTCCAATTTTCATACAGAACCAATAAACTAGAAAATAGAAAACAAAATTAAGCCCAAAAAAATATTTCAAGTATAGAAAAGGCAAAAGAAAATATTATAATCAGTAACTGTCAATAACTAGAACATCGTATAATTAATCAAGTTAGTAAATCGGTGGCTAACATTAAGCTAATAATTCAGATAACACAATACAGTTATTGGTAATTAATGTGTCCCATATCTCTATATATCTACATCTATGTAACTACGCGGTCATGTTCTGTTATAAAAACATAAATTGTATTATAATATTTACATAGTTTTGTTACTATTTCAAATTTCATTTAGTATTTTTAACATTATTAAAGTGTTATATATACACAAGGGAAAGCAAAATATTTAGAAGCGTGTAAAAATTCTATGAGGTCGCCATAGAACAGAAGAAGAAGAAATAGGTAATTATGGACCAAGAGCCAAGTATGAACCGTATTGAGTTCTGTTACGATAAAATTTTTACACTATTCTAACTAAATTTTGTTCCTTTGTGTGTAAATAATATTTTATAAAGCTACTTTATATTTTTTCCAGCACAGCTGGATAGACAGAGGAAATTTAGTGTTATGACACTCCGTTTCGCATTTACCGCCCATTTTTTGGGACATTGCGTATTGAGTAGAAGAACTCAATACCACCATTTGTCTACTACAGCAAAGAAAATGTAAATAATAAAAACTTATTCATTTCCTTCTAAGTAAAGATCGAACCCAAAACGTTTATAGTAAGACTCTATTCCACTTTCCCCTTTTTAGCCTCTAATTTATTTCAGCAGAAAGTTACTCCGCTTTATAAAATAATTCTTTGAAATTAAATCAAAAATTACTTTACGATAAACCGTGACATTTAACTTTCATACATCACAAGTGAAAACCAATTATGCTTTAAGAATAATATATGATATAAAAGAGTTTTCATTAAAAACTCCGCCCTCTAAAACATGTTAGAACATTACAGCGAGGTCGAGAATTACAACCGTCTATCAAGTCATTTAAAAAGGCAGCGACTACGACTTACATTATTTATTTATATGAAATCTTTTACATTTTAAGCTATTAATGTGAACTTAGTATTTATTTTTTCTTTTTATTATATTGAATTTAAATAAGAACAAAAATAACATAACAAGGCCGTCGTGTTTACAGTCACGCGCTTGTGCTCAATAGCTTAGTATTTTGTTTTTTAAGACGTTGTATTTTAAATGACGAAGCTCAACGCCGCGCTTTCTATCACCAGAGTAAGGGTAATGAAATAATTCATTCCTTTAAAAAGGATATAATTTACAATTTATTTCGTTTATTGTTAGCTAATACTCTATTGGCTGTAGTTCTATAATGCTTCAATTCTTGGTTGTATAAAGAAAAATAAAATTTAACACTGCATGATGTCTAACCAAGTGTAAGAACCATTTTTATTATTAATATGTATAATTTCCTTCACTTTAGTTTATATTTCTTTGATATATTCACAAATATTTAAAAAAAATTAATATCTATATAAATAAAATTTATGTTTAACAGGATTTTAAAATATATATAACTATATATATTTATATGTGTATTTTTAACTAAACTTCAACTAAATCCTGACTAATATAACAAATTCAGGCAAATCGATACACTGTACATACAAAGTCGTACGTAAAGCAATTTATTTTTCTTAAAGGCTAAGCCTTATGAAGATTGATTACGACGCGCTAGCAGTGACTCGACGCGCTCGCCGGCTGATTGACAACGCTATTTACTATATTGACGTATTTAATTTGGACCCCCTCACTCCCCTTATTGGAGCTACAGCTTGAAAATATAAATAAAAATACTTATTTGTTTATTTAATCTGTGTTTGTTTGGCTGAACGCGCTAATCTAGGGAACTACTAGTTCATTTCAAAATTGAAAACTAAAGGCGTACCTGTTAAGTGAGCGCAAGTTAATCTATAAATATGATATAACTGTAAAAGTAGTGAACTTTCACACAAAAATTATACTTTTTTATTTCATAGCTCTTATTAGTCAATACGAGTAAAGATATAATTTGTAGAGACTGTCTAATCCGTGCAAGTGCAAGTTGTAGTTCATTTCATACAAGTTTTATTCGCCGTTATCAAAACCTTTAGAGTATTTCACCTATAGACCTACAATTGTAAAATTTATCAAGAAGTGAAGTATTGCATTACTAAAAAAGAGGCCTGTCGTGGCGCAGGGGCACAAAGTGTGACTGTGTGATTTTGTGGGTTCGATCTGCACTCGAGGAAATTAATATTTATTTATATTTTAATTTTTTCGCTCTGGCGTGGAGGTAAAGCGCGGTGTTGAGTTCTGCCACTCAACACTCAATGTCTCCAAAACTTCGCGGAAAATGGGAAACGGAATGTCTTAACACTTGGTTTCCCTATGCCTAACCTGCTAATTGCGGGATATAGCGTGAAGCTGATTTAATTTTTAATTTGATTTTAAATATAGGAAACCTGCTAAATAGAATTAATAATTCTATATATTACAGACATTGAAGACAAAATATTTTATCATAAACTTATAATCGTTGTTAATTTCATATAAAACATGTGCATATGCCCACAAACCTAAGTGTTCAACTTCCATAAATTGTACTTCCCATTGATCTACGGGCACACATCCCATCACAATACACAATCGCAAAATTTTAATTTTATATTAAAAACAAAACTTTAAGGTCACCAATCAAAAATTAAAAACAACCAAGAATCGCGTGTTAGAGCACATTAAAAATACGGTTATGTACAAACGGAGATAGGTTAAAAGTTACTTACCTTCCTTCAAATGAGCGTTCAGTATAAATCATTCATAATTAACCTAGCTCACGTAGAGCTGCTAATGGTGAGCAATTACAGGCGTTCATGATAGCTACCTTGGTATTAACTTTAAATGTTTAGTTCGACGATAATTTTACAGTTTTTTAGTTGGAGTTAAATACTTAATTGGGGTTCCTGTAGTTTTATTTAATAAGACGACTGCGTTCTAGGATTTTTGCTTTGTTTCCAATTTTATTAACGTTTTTTTCTAATATCTTTATCTTATGTATAAAAAGACCTCATTTCAGAGGTCGTCGTTTCATATTACAGTGATATGATGAAACTTAGCACTATACTGCTTGTTTAATAAATTATTCTGGAACGACAATAAATTTGGTTCAGTCAGGCGTCTAAAGTACAGCTTCATGCTTTTCACACACCGTTCTTCGCATTTCACCTGAATTCGAGATACGATATGTAACGAAACTTAACGACATGCTTTGTCAATGTCTTTGTCGCGCGTCGTTAAGTAAAAAAAAAGCTTCACGCTGTATCCCGCACACAGCACAGCAGGGTAGCTATCAAAAATAATTCTTTAACTAATCACCTATAGTCATGGCAGCGGCACGAAGTATGACTGTAAATCCGACTGGTTGTGGGATTGTCGATCCCCACTCGAGGAGATGAAATATTTACTTAAATTTATATTTCCATTTCTTCGCTCTGGTGTCGAGGCAAAGCGCGGCGTTGAGTTCTGCCACTCAACACGCAATGCCTCCAGAATTCAGCAGAAAGTAAGAAACGGAGTGTGTTAACAGTAGGCTGCTTGTGCCTACCCTGCTGCGTGCAGGATACAGCGTGAAGCTGATTTATTTAATTTATTTTATTTAATATGCAAGTAGGAGTACATTAACATCAAATACGAACAGGAATCATAAAATTAAAATATATAAGTAGCTTACGTCGTCCTGAATCTCTTATCAGTGAATAAAATTGGGTAAATTAATCTACGCTGAATCAGCTTATGCTTATGGAAATTTTATTATAATTATTATGTATTTTAAAATTATTTTTAGTTTAAATAATTTAATGTTATAGTAAATTTGTAATGATTTCATTAACAATGAGTTTGTAATATTTTTTAATAACTTAACCTTCACGCTTTATCCCTAGCGGAGTAGCCAGAGAGAACGCAGCGCTAAACGCTATAATTTTTAATTAAAAAAATCAGCTTCTCGCTGTATCCCGCGTACTACAGGGTAGACTGAGGGAACCTAGTGTTAAGATACTATATTCCAAATTTTCTGCCGAATTGAGTGTGTTGAGTGGCAAAGCTCAACGGCGCGCTTCTTCTCAACACCAGAGTGAAGAAATGAAAATATTAAATATTTCCTCAGTATATTATTTTTAATTCCTTTTAATTGGTTAAGACACTCTGTTTCTATAAAGCCACTTCCATACCCCACTCAAATGAAACATACTTACTAACAGATCAAACAATTAAAAATACGAAGCTGAAAAAATATTTTAAATAACTTCCATTCCTTATTTTACAAAATAAAAATAAATGAAAAAAAATAATCTAACAACTATTTAATAAATTTAATAATATGGCGGTAGGTTCGTATAAGTGTTTTGGGTTCATCATAAATCGACGTTAAACAGGATTAGATCATTGAAGCGAAAATGGGGAAAACATGTTTACGAGTGGTCCTTACATTATTACATTAGTGTTATCTGAAAATAAATGTTATAATGGATTTTTTTATATGAAATATCTATTAAATTAGATGATTTTTTAGTTTCATAGAAAGTGCGTGAGCTCAATCTATTCTCAGCTAAGTGCTGGTTTAAAGCCTTGTAAAAAATATTTGATCGGTTATTTCTCAGCTTTGTTGTAGGTTTTGAACGTATAGATAATTTAATGGGATTTATCCTATAGTGTTAATGATGAACTTATAAATAATATAAAAAATAATTTGACGGAAATTGGGAAACGGAGTGTCTTAACAGTAGGTTCCATCTACCTATTCAGCTGTGTGCGGGATACAGCGTGGAGCTGATAAAAACTAATAAAAACTGTAAATTAACATACAATCTCTCGAAAATTGAGCGGAAAGTGGAGAATGGATTGTCTTTACATTGCTTTCCATCAGGATTTCCTGCTATATGCGGGATAGAGCGAGAAGTTAAAAAAAATGTCAAAATGGGCACTCATATGAATAAATGTTTTATAATACTGGAACTTTTAAAGAAACTCAAAAACTATCACTATAAAATCGTTTAGATGTAAATTATGTTAAAATAAAAATAATTTTACAATAGTGCTGGAAAGGGTATTTGAAGCAAAGTAGTATTCGGAAGAGAATATTTGTAAACATCCCAAGTGGTAAATAGTAGGGAGGACAATATACAGAAATTGTGACAAGAAAACAAGAATTAATGAAGAAGATGTAACTTCATTCGTTTCCAAGAAGAGTGGGTTATAAAGAAACAACCCCTCTACCAAATTTCTATATTTTGTAAAAAAAATGGATTTTTCTTCCCTGAAAGCCATTTCTTTTTCACGCTTTATCCCGCATATAGCAGGGTAATCAGACATAGGGTAGGCAGGATAGGCAAAGTCACACACTTATACCCCTGTGCCACCGCGGCATCTAGATGCGAAATAACATTTAAAAAATGTTAACAACAATGTTATTTTGATTTACTTAAGTAAATTTACCCTAGACTCTATATTTACAGAGTATCATCTATTGCGTGTTTGAATAGTAAAAAAAATCTGTGAAACCACAAAGTTCACTAAAAGCTACTTGCCTTGAAACGAGCGGCGCCAGTGAATCACTCATAATTTGAATAGCTCACGTAGTGCTAATGGAACGTTTACAGCCGTTGTATGTACTTACAAATAGTAAGAGTTTTTATTAATTTAAATATTTAACTATAAATTTATTTTCTGTAGTATTAGTAGTAGTAGTAAGTTCTGCCACTGAACACGCAATGCCTCAAGAATTTGGCAGAAAGTGAGGAACGGAGTGTGTTAACACTAGGTTCCCTCTGCCTACCCTGCTGTGTGCGGGATACAGCGTGAAGCTGATTTATTTTATTTTATTTTATCTGGTTAGGGAAATAGAAACTGATTTCTTTACTTCTTCTTCTACTTCACACTGTGACCCGAATGTACCAAGGGGTAGGCAGAGGGAACCTAGTTTTAAAATACTTTACTCCCCATTTTCCGCCAAATTCTATATGTATTGCGTTTTGTGTGGCGAAACTCAATGTTCTGCTTTCGTCTCGATTCCAGGACGAAGAAACGAAAATATTCAGTTCGTCTGGCCTCGATCGAAATTTATAAATAAAATAAATACCGGCGCGAGTGTCTCTAATCATGTTGCAATATTTCACATTCAGATGGAAGCGGAGGGCAGAGTGTCGTGACAATAGGTTATCTTTCCTATTCCGTTATAAATGGTATAAAAAGCGTCAAGTTCTATCATTCAGTATTATAGTTAAGAGAAGGAAAATTTCAAACTCATAGCAGGGTAGGCAGAGGACTGAGTGTAAGACACTCCATTTCAGTTAAGACACCGCTCTTTCTGCCGAATTCTCCTAGCTCTACTAGCGGAACCTATCGCCGCACAACGCCTTCTTACAAAATAAACTACTCAAAATATTATTTTATATTACGACACCACGTCCATTATATACATACACTTACTAACCAACCGCCGTCTAATAGATAGACAGTTAAGTAATGCGCCGTATACTGCAGCGTAGGTTTTGAACGTTAAATATTCGAGTGCAATTTAACGCTCGTGTAAACCTAAAAATTTAAATCTAAATGTATCCTGGAACGTGATTCCTCCATTATTCATGTACAATGTGTATAGTAGGAAATATGCTCGTCGTTGCTAACATGCAATGCTTAAGGTGGTTTTGAAATATCTGATGTATTTATTTATGTATTTTTTGGTGGAATACAGTATGAGATAATCTAAGTTTTCAGCTTTTTAATATTATTTTAATTGTTACTGTATTAGTAATAATTATTTTTTTAGCTGTCCTGCTCATAGCAGTGTAAGTAACGGAACCTAGTGTTCCTCATTTTCTGTCGAATTTTCGAGATATTGCGTGTTGAGTGGTAAAACTGCGCTTTGTCTTATTATTAGAGTGAAGAAATGATAATATTTAATATTTATCGCCGAGTTAAACGAACACACCACCATGTTTACAGTCATACGCTCGTGCCACTGCGCCACCGCTGGCCTTTATTAAAAGTGTGGTTCGTTGTAATGCTACTCCTCTTAGACCGTTAAACCTACAGCTCTGAAATGTTGCAGGAACGTTGTGGAAGACACTATGATATCAGTGAAGTAATTTGATGATAATTGTAATTGCACCCACCGTGAACAGCATATGGCGGATCCTAGTATAAATATAATACTATAAATATAATAAGATCCTAGTATAAATATATAAATATTAATTAATACATTTAATTTTATATAGATATACGTTTTTTTATGTACAACAATATATACCTCTGTAGTGAGTGAGGTGTATCATTTTCCACTGTTTTAGATAAAGCGGAGCGTTGAGTTTAATCACTCAATGTCATCAAAATGTCTTATAAGTGGGATAAAGAATATTTAACCACTAAATTCCTTTTCTCTACCCTGCTATATACAGAAAGAAATATGATGCTGAAATAAAAAATAATAATATATATTTAAAAAAAATCCTAACAACTCTAACTAAGCGTAATTTAAATAACCCAACCGTATATGAAGCACAAGCACATGCACTCGTAGAGCTCGTAGCGCTACGCCGTAGTCCGTAACTGCTACGGGCTACGGCCCATTGCACAGTTGCAGTAAAATAGGATTTTTACTATGTTATAGTTTAGTATAGTTTACTTTGAAGTACTCAATGATTTCTGTTTGTTTAGTATTTTTAAAAGGACTTTGTTTTTATCTAATGTAATTGGTTTGAAATTATTTATTTATTAATTTCTAAATGAAAAGTAGCCTATATATTGCTCCCCAACTTCATCTGTCTTTCAGTAAAGGCTCCATACATATCATTTCCGTAGTTCCGGAGATTAGCCAGGATAAATTGAAGAATATATATGTTAATGTATATATGTTAGTGTTTCAGTATCATGTTATTAAGTGTAATATAAAATATATTCTTTATTGCACCCAATTCGTACATAATAAAACATACATTTCGAAATTTCATTCACAATGGTGTGTACACTTGATAAAGAAAGTTATTTTCCTTACACACTTATTTTGAATAACAGTCATACACTTTAATTCTTTTATATTATATGTATAGATGTATAGATTATTTAGGTCAGTACTGGCGCAGGGGCACAAAATGTGACTGTAAACGCGACTGGGTGTGGGTTCGATCCTCTAAAATGTATCTACATTTAATCTGCATTACTTTTGAGATATATAGAAATATTTAAAAAAAATCAGCTGCACGCTGTATCCCGCACACTGCAGGGTAGGCAGAGGGAATCTAGTGTTAAGACATTCCGTTCCCCACTTTCTACCGAATTCTGGAGGCATTGCGTGTTGAGTGGCAGAACTCAACGCCGCGCTTGTCCTCGACACCAGGGCGAAGAAATGGAATAAGAAATGAGAAGAAATTTACCAAAAATATCCACATATTGAATCTGTACTTTATTCCAAAGAAATTTGACGATTCATCAATGTATGCAAAAACGAAACAAAAATTTATAAATACAAACGGAGCTAACGTCAGAAATACTCGTAGCGGAGGATTTCGCTATTTCCAAAGCTGCTGCATAAAAGAAATGAATGCCTGCTCTCTGAGGACGTTTCCCGATGAATCTTTCGTATTCAATACTAGATTACAGGGATTCGATTGTAAAAGATCAATTTTGATTTGAAATAATGGTTTAGATGCTTTTTTTATATTTTTGATATGTCTTGAAGAAAGGAATCAGTATAGATAACATGCTATCGTTACTTTTTTGTCAAAACTGTTTGGCGCAGAACGCTGAATGTAGTTTCTTGAGGTTAAAAAAACAGGATTTTACGTTTTACGTTGACAAAAATGACGTTATATTAAAAAATATGTCAACGATAATTAAGAAATTATTTTAACGAATAAAGTCCACGTAAGCAAGTGGATTTTTTTAACTTTACGTTGTATCCTGCACAAAGCCGGGTAGGCACAGGGAACCTGGCGTTAACTGTCTCCATTTCCAATTTTTCATCAAGTTCTGGCGGCATTGCGTATTACATTGCGAAACTCAACACCGCGCTTTGCCATGTTACCAGAGGGAGAAAATGAGAATATTGAATATTTTATTTACTCAAGTGGGAATCGAACCCACAATCTGTCGCGTATACAGTCGCACGCAGTCCCTGCGCTACGACATGCCTCACACAGACAAAAATTAGATAATTCAACATATTTGTAACTCCAATACCACAGCGAGAAATCCAAAATAATTTATCAATTTAATTATTTTTACACTCTAAGTGTCGAATAACACTTTAAAAATGTTAAAAATATTTAATATATAGCATTCTCTCTTGCCAGACGATAATTATTATTAATTATCTTTGGGTAACCGAAATTTGTAAAAATCTCCCTACAGAGATGCTAACAACATAAATAAGTTGTAACAAGCGTATAAAAGTTTTGACGTAGCTTGATAAGAACGTATGGTTTAGTGGTCAGAGCGCCTGGTCGGTTTCCAGGAGGCGCGGGTTCAAGTCCCGCTACGTTCAAATTTTTATACCTTTTCTAAATAAGTAAAAATAATTCATTCCCTTGAGTGGGAATCGAATCCACAACTATTGGGCTTACAATCAGACGAATTTAAAAAGATGAACTATATCTTAATATGTACTATTTAGTATTAATAATTTACTGAAACCCTACATTTTCACTTAAAACGAGCGGGTTATTCCAATATTTCTTAGAAAGTAAACATTCACGCTCAAACGATATTGAAGCTACGAACACATATCACTGTGTGTATGTACAACGTTGTATAAACCTAGCCCTGGGAATTGGGATACACAAAGGTTTCGATCAAAACTGCAATTATTTCAAGAATTCGAAGAGTTTCTCTTCACAAAGTATGATTTTGGTGGCAGTATATTTCAGTGTATGCAACTGACGTAGAAATCTACGGTAGATATTATTTTAGGAGTTTTTAGGTAGAAGATTTTTATTTCTTTTGAAAGTATTAGAATGCCATTAAGATATTTATTTTCATCATGCTGTATCCTGCACATAGCATGGGAGGCAATGGGTACCTGGGAACCTAGTGTTAAGACACTCCGTATCCAAAAAGTCGTTCCCCACTTTCCGCTGAATTCTGGAGGCATAGCGTGTTAAGTGTCGGTACTCAACGCCGAAAATCATTATTATTAATACATTTAAATAAAATTAATTAAATGTATTTTAATATTTTAGAGGCCAGTCGTGGCGGAGCGACACGAAGTGTGATTGTAAAACCGACTGGTTGTGGGTTCGTTCCCCACTCGAGGAAATGAAATATTTACTTAAATTTTATATTTCTATTTCTTCGCTCTGGTGTCAAGGACAAGCGTGGCGTTGAGTTCTGCCACTCAACACGCAATGCCTCCAGAATTCGGCAGAAATTGGGGAACGGAGTGTCTTAACACTAGGTTCCCTCTGTCTACCCTGCTGTGTGCGGGGTATAGCGTGAAGCTGATTTAATTTATTTTAATATTTTATTTACCATTTATTTAGAAACTTGCTCTTATTATTTAAGTATAACTTATAATTATAGTCACAGCATCATTGTCACACATTATTCTACATACAGAATAGAATTAACCAAAATCAAAATATTTTAATGTGAAAAGTTCAAAATTTCTCTAGTAAAGTCTACTCGAAACTGAATTTAGTTTGTGGAATTTAAATTTGTTAAACAAAATTTCAATTTACAGTTTGTTAATTGTGTAACTTTTAGTAGCACCTGTTTATTACAACCCAGATATTTGAAAGTAAAACAACACCTGACAGTAATTTCGTGTATAAATTTGAATTAAAAAGATTTAGTGCTTATGACCAAAATTTATATGCAAATAAAACTGCTTTAAAGTAGTCACATATCCAAAAAAATCAGCTTCACGCTGTATCCCGCACACAACAGGGTAGGCAGAGGGAACCTAGTGTTAAGACACTCCGTTCCCCACTTTCTGCCGGATTCTGGAGGCCTTACACAACCAGTCGGTTTTACAGTCACACTTTTTGCCCCTACGCCACGACTGCCCTCTAAGTAAGTAGTCACATATCTATACTTCTATACTAAAATAATATTAGTCTAGAAGTATAGAGTGTAGAGAGATAAAGATTTTGTTTGGGTGAAAGTGAAGTTGAATTGAAAAAATCTTTTTATGTTAAATAGACCATAGTCCATTTATTAATGTACTTTATCATCTATAGATCTAAACGTGTGCTCAATTGAACTCAGAGGAAGAAAAATCTTTTTTTTTTCCTCTTCAGTTATGCTACATTACTTTTGCTTAGGTACTTATTGCCCCGATAACCCTTGATGAAACTCGTAATTGCCTTCGACGCATGAAGAACGGAAAAGCGGTTGGACCTGACGACATTCCGATCGAAGCGTGGAAATCGTTGGGCTCTCTTGGTGTGCTCATGCTTACTGTCCTTTTAAACCATATCTTGAACACTGGAAAGATGCCACACCAGTGGCGGCTTAGCTTTATTACCCCTATTTACAAGGGAAGGGGCAGTGTTCAAGATTGTGGTAGTTATAGGGGCATTAAGCTTATGAGCCATACCATGAAGCTCTTCGAGCGCATGATCGACCTCAGGCTCCGCCGCGAGTGTACTGTCTCTGAGTCCCAATATGGATTTCAGCCAGGATCGGGCACTATGGACGCCGTTTTCACCCTCAGAACATTGATGGACGCATACAGGGAAAAAAGGAGAGCTCTGCATGTGGCCTTTTTAGATCTGCAGAAGGCCTTTGACTGTGTGCCTCGTCAGTGTATCTGGTGGGCATTGCGATCCAAAGGGATCTCCGAAGCCTATATTGAGATTATCAGAGACATGTACCACGATTCCGCTTCTATGGTTAGGACTGCTGTTGGCGACACTAAACCCTTCCCGATTACAGTAGGGGTTCACCAGGGCTCGGCTCTTAGTCCGTTCTTATTCAATGTGGTGCTCGATACTGTCTCGGCTCACATCCAAGACCAGCCTCCATGGCTGATGATGTATGCCGATGATATAGCACTCATTGACGAGGACCAACTGATGCTGGAGCGTAAAGTGAACCTGTGGAAGGGTACGCTTGAGAACGGCGGTCTTAAACTAAATGTGTCGAAGACCGAGTACATGGCCTGCGGGAG
>JAATLQ010035729.1:9814-31665 GCA_013421005.1 Heliconius erato x Heliconius himera | reverse complement strand
GTCGACTTGAGGAGTGTAGATCTCAGTGAAGTGAAACAGTTATCGCACGTACTGAAACATAATAGTAAAGCCAATCCCAGTGATATTGTTGAAAGTCTTAGTGAAGTGAAAACCCTAAAAATAATCAGTTTTGTCTCTCTATCCCTATATATTTCCCTACCGGTATTAGTGTTGTGCTATGTAGTCTATAAGTTTAGAGTTAAAATTTTTAATGTAGAGCGAAATCCTCAGTCTAGTACACCAACTGATGATTTCGTACTTAACGGGGGAGGAGTTATGCAAGCTCCTGGGAACGTAACCGGAGATATTTGTTTTTCACGCTAGATTTCACGGAAGACTCCGCGTTGCATTCCCAGCTTTACGGAATTAAAATAAAAAGAGTCGGAGTTAACATATCACTCTGTTAACACGCATTTAGAATATTTTAGTTTTAAAATATTTTTAGTTTAAAAGTATTATTTTAATTAAATTTTTAAAATAAAGTACTTCAATTTTAAGTTAATAGTTTTTATTATAAAATAAGGCTCCCAAACTTGACTACGTTTCTAAGTATTTGTTTGTATTCATTTTTTTTTCCTGATTTTACTAGTTATTTTATTATTATTTAAGTTGTGTTTGAAGCCAGTCGTGCCGCAGGAGCACAAAGTGTGACTGTAAAACCGACTGCTTGTGGCTTCGATCCCCACTCGAGGAGATGAAATATTTACTTAAATTTATATTTCCATTTCTACGCTCTGCGGGCTTTGAGTTCTGCCGCTCCAGAATTCGGCAGAAAGTGGGGAACGGAGTGTCTTAACAATAGGTTCCCTCTGCCTATCCTGCTGTGTGCGGGATACAGCGTGAAGCTGATATGTTTATTTGATTTGTTCATATTATTATTTTAATTTTACATTAGTTCTGATAAATTATTGTTTATAATAATTACTTATTTAAGGTATTTATTTACATTAAATTATTATTTTTAAATTATTTTATATGCCTATTACAACATAAAATGAAGCGAAAACAAAAAAAATCCTATACTCAAAATAAATATAACGCTACACTGCAAAGCAAATATTTCTCCAATGAGGGTACTTTGCAAAACTAACTAATCGATCGCTCAATTTGCAGATTAGCATTTAGTACCGAGTATCTGTTTGAACTCTACAAATCAATTAAGGGTAGAAAACGGGATTAGTTAACTTAAGATGTTTGCGATTAACAAACGAGTTAGACACTACTCCACTGAGGTTACTCTAATAAATGGTCTTTATAAGATTCCAGATTCATTTTCAACTTAAATAGTTCGGTTTAATAATATTTTAAGTTTATGTTTTTGATTCTAGCTTAAAACTTATTTTGATTATATATTGTGATTAAATCACGTAGATTTATATACATTTTTGTAAAAAGAGCAGATTTTACTAATGATTATTTATTTATTTATAGATTATTTATCTGCATTTGTCTAAGATGAGCAGTTCAAATGATGATCAACTTTTTTTTTAATTAGACCGGAGACTCAAAACTATTGCGCGTTATTGTTATCCGCGATGGTCATTTTAATAATATATCTTCTTAACTTTACGCTTTTTTCCTACAGAACAGAGATTAATAATTAATTGAGATAAATTAGTGTTAAGACACTCCGTTCCCACTTTCAACCTAATTTCACATGAGTTTTACGTGTTAAGCAACAGAATTAAACCCCTTACTTTATCATCTACACTACAGCGTTAATAATAAGGTCCTCCGATTAAAAATCGATGTCATTTCTATCACGTTAACAAGCTAGCTATTACTATTATAAGCTATGTAAAGTTGCATCTAAATCCATTCAGTAGATCGTACGTAAAATTGGAACAAACATTCATCTTCACAAACATTAACATTTAGAATATTAGCAAGATAGGGTGTACATATATCGACAAAGAAATCATGCAGAAATAAAGCTATCTATATATAAAAAAAAACTTGAATCGAATCGACCACCTGTAACAAAAAAAATCGTGGTATCAAAAGCAGTCGAGAAATCCCTAACGAGTAGCGTAAAGAGAATACGGAATGAATGAAAAAAAACAGTTCTGTGATTGTGATTTGGCACTCTGTCTTCCTAAAAGTGAAAATGGTTCAACTCAGTATTACAATGTGCTTACATAATTGAGCTAGATTCTATTTAGTAACTGGGGGGCCCCCTTGCGACTTCGCCCGCTTGGGCTTGGATACCAATATCTATTATTTAAATGTATTAAAGAATAGTAGTTTCATTACTTTAGTATGCTTATCTTTATTTTTTACAATTAATAAATTATATTTTCAAATTATTGCGATATTATTTGATTTTTCTCTCAAAAAATGTCATTTGTATTAAAAATGTTTCGTTATTTCAAATGTATAAAAAGTAGCTTGTAAGTGACTATACATAGTATACTCTCCTCTATCTTTCAGTAAAAGCCCCATAAAAATAGCTATTCTAGCCTGCACCAGCTGTTCAGAGAGTAGATCACATATCAGATGAAAGGACTCTGGCTAAGCTAACACTGAATTTTAGTAAAAGCTCGATACCCCCAATTTTTTTATGGAACCCTCGTTGGGTGAGGCCGACTCGTGCTTGTCCGTTTTTTTTTATTTATGATCATCGAACACTAAATGTTAAAAGAAGCCTTTCTACGATATTGAAAACTATATTTAAATCGGTTGAGCTGTTTCTGAGATTAGCATGAACAAACGCACAGACACATTTATTATAAATGACCATATTTTCCAATAAATATATATCATGGTGGATGGTTTAGGCAGCGTACGCGAAAATAGCTCTCAGAGGGCAGATTCTTTTCCGATTTAATTGATTTTATGACCAAAATTACATTGTTCCCTATATGTTATTCTGATGTATATAGTATATTACTATAAAGTTTTATCCAAATTCGCCCAGTAATTTTTCGTGAACGAGAAACAAACATGCATACATCCATCTTCACAAAGTTTTGCATTTATAATATTAGTAGGATTTAATTTTCTCAAATGGAAATCGAACTCACAGCTTGTCACTTTTACAGTCGCACATTTGTGCCCCTGCGCTATGACTGGCAATTAATTAAGATAATCACAAACACATAAATAAATAAGTTTAGCATGTTCAATAAATAGAAAAAAATCTCTTAAATTGAAAAAAAAAACAGCTCCGCATTCTTCAGGAGAAATCTAAAGAAGCGCCTGTGTCTTAGCATCATTTGTAAATGTCACTTTACATGTTCATATCGGTGTGAATCTTCATTATTAACCGACAAAATTCAAGGGATGACCTCCATACGTTAGAGGTGATCCATCAACATGAAAGGGCGGTATTAAAATATATTTTCAATGGAAACTTATATTTAGTAATCGTTATATTATATGTTTGTATGTATTTTGAATGACAATAGTCTTTTGTGTTTGTTGTATGTTGTTTTTTTTTATGTTGTTCAAATAACAACACTTTTTCAAGAAAAACATGTGTTAGTCTACTTAAAGTTTAGTAGCATTTGGTTTGTTTACTTAATATTTTTTTAATATTTTTAGAATATTATTCTAAACTTAGTAATGAAAAATACTTTATTTGTAGCTTTGTAGCTAACCGTCTGGCTTCCAAAGAGGCGCGGGTTCAAATCCCACTACGTTCAATTTTTTATATGTTTTCTTAATAAGTATGCTTACTTAATATTTTTGTTGGACATTTCAGTGAAAATTTGGAACTGGTTGTTACACTTTTTTTCATAACACTAGGTTCAAAGGTTCCCTCTACCTACCTAGCTACGTGCGTATGGAGCATGAAGCTAAAAAAATCTACACAATTTGCTCCAACGGTATTCTCCTTTTTTCGTACCATCCACTAAACACTAACTAACCATTACCCCTTCACGATCCCAGGAAAATTTTATATTCTCGTTCTCAGCTGAAGTCTCATTGAAATTCATCTAGAATGGTTTCAAAATTAGTATTTTATATTTAATAAACGTTTAAAGTCAAAAGTGCAGCGGGATGAGACGTGCAATAGCAACTAAAGAGGTATTTAAATAAAGTGTACTTGCATTCAGTCAAAAAGTTATCTGGTTAAATGTAAGCGAATGAGTTTTAACTTTTATTTATTTAGATTCACGCTATATCTTGCACATAACAGGTTGGACAGAGGCACCTAGTGTTAAAACACTCTGTTCCCGTTGAGACACTTCCGTTTACCACTTTCCCCTGTATTGAATTCTGCCATTCAACCCATAATGTCTTAACACAAGTTTCCTTCAGAATATTTTGCTATGCTCGAAAAGGCGTGAAGCTTTAAAAAAAAGGATTTTTCCGATTTTTGATAATTTTCGCCATATTTTTACATTGGTATCATTACTACATTTGTGTATAACTTTGTATTATTAAAAACTAGCGACATTAATGCGGCTTCGCCTGCCTTAATTTATTTTTATATAACAGCCAAATTATACAAAATCTTCTAATAAATAGTCTTAAATCTTATGTGTTATTCTGATGTATATTTATATAACCTACTCGTGCTGTAAAGTTTCATCTAAATCTGTTCAGTAGTTTTTACATCGAAGTGTAACAAACATCCATCCTCACAAAATTTCACATTTATATTATTAGCAACAAACTTCTATATTAAAATACCTCCATATAATTTACTTACAGTTCATATCCAAGTTATTCGACAGTTTAACGATTTCGTATTCAAGGGGGTACATGTTAGTAATATTTATGTTGGTAAGCTGTAAGCAGTATATCGCATGTAAATGGCCGCTAACCTCGTTTACGTAACCACATAACAACAATAGAAATAAATCTATAAGGAATCTAGGTCTAGTATCAATTATGTAATGTGGGACTAATGTGCTGTATTGAAATTCTTATATGTTCAATTTTTTTTTCTAGATGTTTGTTTGGGTTGTTGTTTCTTGAAATATAAATTATAGACGGGACAAACCGCGGCATTAAGTTCCACTATGCCACAGGTTCGATTCCCTTTCAGGGGTAATTAATTAATTTCCTTTTACCTATTTTGGCAAGACGAAGTGATTTCTAGATTGTTTTGACCTTTTGCCTATTAAAATCATTCAGTCATTTACTATTTCGAAAATATACACTTTAAACTTTAAAAAAATGTAATTATTTAGTCATTTATTTTATACATTTTGTAACTGATGAATCCGAAAGTATACGATTTGTCGCTCCATAAAATGTAACGAGGGTAAAACTTTTCCGGTAGGTATATTTTTTATATCAAATAGGGATGTTCATGTTATTTGATATATTAGGTAATTAATTATTTTCAATATAAGAAAATAAAAATAATATAACAACATAGCAAAATCACATAATTTTTAAAATAATAAGAGAAGTGGCGTTTGACTGACGTTATCGGTTCGATTTCTACTTCAGGAAATTAAATATTTAATATTTACATTTCTAGATTAAATCCGCCACTTAACACGCAATGCCTAGAATTATTTTTAACATTTTTAAAGTGTTATTTCACACTTAGGAAAGAAAAATATTTATTTAGAAAACGTATAAAAATTTTTGAACGTAGCGGGACTCGAACCTGCCCCTCTTGGAAACAAAAGGGCCTGGTCGGTTTCCGTTCAAAAATTTTTATACGTTTTCAAAATAAGTATTAATCCAGAATTAATTTGTAAACAAAAAAGAAAGCGATGAAAATGTCAGACGCGAGTTGCGCAGTTAAGAAATATTTGAAAACTGTAGATTTGATTACCGGTGAGTACAATCAATATATTCTATACCGTATCCGTTTTTTAGTTTTACAAAAGTCACTTAATTTTTTTTAAAAATATTTTTTGAAATATTATTTTTCATCTTTGCCTAATTATCATAAATAAGTTATTAATATCTATAATGCTATAAAATTGTGGTGTATTCATCAATCAAAGTATAACAGCATAATTAATTATAGCGAATTTAACGTTAACAAAAGAACAAAACCGAATATTTAATTTTATAAAGTTTGTCAAATTAAAACAGAATAAATAAAAATCATTTTTTCTTATAAAAAACATTAACGATTCCTATTATTAGCACTAAGTGAACAGTCATAAATTTTGTTCTCTCCACCAATATTCAACGAGTAGTCTATAACAACATTATAAATCAGAATTAGATGACGTTTAGGGATAAACTTCTCATTTTCTGAGTGGAAGCAACTAGACTTTCTTGAAATGTACTATAAATCTTTAAATTTTGAAATATATGATATTGCTAGTGACATACGAACGTGGTAGAAAAGAAAATTGCCTTCTGTTCTCTAAAGGGTTTTGTGAGGCCATCGTAGCGTAATTTAACTGCGTCTGCCTTTAAAAGTTATGGTTATGGGTTTAATTCCCGCTGGGGATAATCCCAGCGGGAATCCCTAGCGGTTCACATTTTCCCACTTTTGTAATAAAAAGTGCGGCGTTGAGATCCGCCACTCAACACGCAATGTCTGCAGTTCCTTCCGAAAGGGGAAGATAGAATGTACACTAGGTTCACTCTCCCTGTTTTTGTGACGTTAAGTTAAAAAAAAGCGGTTTCTGTGGTTTCATTAAAGTTTTAATAATATGTTTTCTTTTAGTAAACATCAATGTTGTTGAAATAATAATAGTGAGTTGAAATCACACTGTGGATAGACAAAGTACCTACACTGTTCTTATGAATTCCGCGAACGTTATAGTATGAATTTCTATTTCTGAAACTTGTCATGAAAGAAATGTGAAAATTGCATTTTAAAGTTAAGAATGTGAAGAATAAGAACAATGGGGCCGGTCGTGGCGCAGGGATACAAGCGTACGGATGTAAACGTGACAAGTGGGTTACATTTTCACTCGAGGAATTGAAATATATTATAATTTACCGTTATGGTATCGAAGCAAAGGGCAGCGTTGAGTTCAGCCACTCAAAACACAATTCCAGATTTCGGCCGAGAGTGGGGAAAGAAACTGTCTTAATACTACGCTCCCAAATTCCCTCTGCCTACCCTGCTATGTTCGGGATACAGAGTTAAGCTAAAAAAAGAAAAATAATAACAATCTCTTTAATAATTCAAATTAAAACAGCCATTAGTCATCTACCGCTAAGTGGCTATCAAAAAAAATATATAAAAAACACAAGTACCTACTACGTAATTCACAACGATATCAATCACAATATTCAAATAAGCATTTCAATTAAAAGTTTGTTTCGCTTCAAAACTTTTGTCACGCCGCGCCGTGTGATGCCGTGATAAAAAAAAGATTCACCACATTTGAATATTTCATTTGCGGGAAAAATTTTGACGTAGCATTTTTTACCGCTGATGACAAAGAATACCCTTTTCAGCTGTCTCTTGGAGGCTATTCGGAGATTTGTTACAGACTTGTATAGAAATGAGAATCTCAATTATAGTAGCCTTTTGTTATCTCGCTTGAAGTCTTCCTGAAATTCGGATGAGATGGTTAGTTTTAGAGTGTCTCTTAGCCACGTTTAGTTATGTCAAATCTATGGCGTTTTCCTGATAGCTGGAAAATGGTGGAATTTACGTTTTCAATTTTTCAGTTAAAAATGGTGTTCGTTTACTTTATTAAAATTAAAAGATTAGTTCAGCTTCGCCGTGTATCCCAGGTTTAGCAGGATGGATAACGGAAACCTAGTGTTAAGACACTACGCTCTCCACATCTTGTTTCCGTTTGTATTCAAGATATTGCGTGTTGAGTGTATTGTTACCAGAGCATGGATATTAAAATAAATCATACCATCAAGTACGAATCGAACCTACAACACTCAGAAGGTGTTTCGCTTCTCCACGATATAAATTTGTTAATCAAGGAAAGGATTTGAAACTAAATTAATTCTGTTCAACATTGTTACATCTCTACAAATTCTCTCTCAAAAAATTGAAAACAATCTTTCGAACTACTTAATGAATTTGAGAATGCGGCTTCCACCTTTCCACAAACCGCGTTTTGTTTGGTGTATTTAGTAGTTATTCTTTCTTGGCTGGGTTCCACCGGATGTCCACGGAACTTCGTCGTCAGATCCTGACTGGATGGCAATACAGCAATGGGAGAGTACGCTATTTAAAAAAAAGGATAAAATTGGTACATAAAAACGTATAAATCGACGAACAAATATAAAAAATATTGTGGTTGTATATTCGTTAACATTTTGAAAAAGAAGTCATTTAAAAATAAGGTTATTATCATGAAGCCGCGAACAATATAAAAATAAGTCGTAATTTATTGTTGTAAGTTTTTTTTATTTATTTCTTGTTATAAACAGAGTGTAACGCGATCGACGGATCACGCAATATCCTTTTCATCCCCATGTATATTAGCCGATTTTCAGTTGTTCGGCAGGTATTTGAGAATTTGTAATTTTTTAGAAAACATCGGATTCTTGGTAAAAGTTGGATAATACAGCCTCAATCAGTCAGAGGCTGGCCGGCTCAAAATAGTCCATATAAATAATACAGCAGTTGTGAGTCATAGCTTTATAAAACATTTACATAAAAAACATTGAATAAAAAAAAACAGAAATTAAAATTTTGATTGTTACCGACTATCTATCTATGTTATCGCCATTTATAACTAAATTAAAAAGGGGAGTTCTTAATTCGACTGTATATTTCGAAAAACGGCTAGAGCTGAGACGGCAAGAATGAGAGAGACTGCCCTATGCGTGACAGAAAGGGAAGCAAGACTGGCGCAGTGACAGTGCGTTACGTAACAAAGCGGTTTACCCTCCCAAAATAAGTTATCACTTCTAATATATAACATTTTATTCCATTCTATAAATTATCATAGCCTCTTAACTAATACTTGTCAACCATTTTAACATGTATTTGACAAGGCAATAATTACAGACATTCATCAAAACTGCCCTAATCTTCACATTTTTTTTTAAATTTCAAGCAAATGCGAAATGAAGCTTTCCTTAATTTAAAAAGTTGGATGACACGGCTCAGCTTCGGGCGTTTCTATTTTTCTTCACAATGTTTATGAAGTGCAAATTACAAGCATTGGCCTGTTTTTGATTACTTTTGACCAACATTTTTTGTTTGACTTTGATTGAGAAATTTATGAAATAATTGATGTATTATCTGGCGTCATAGTAAAGTTGAAAAACGTCTAACTTTATTTAAAAATAACTGTAAAATAATATCGATATTATTATATTTCCATAATTGTGAGTCCAATTACCGTTCGTAGAATATTACATATTATAGTAGTTCGTAGTACCTACATATACTTATTATATTTTTATCTCTAAACAATGGATAGGCTATTGGAAATCCAATTGAAATAATAAATAATTAAAATTCGTTCGTTAAAAATATTTAACATGTATTGTAATTTTGGTATTAAATTCATAAAGAATAAGTAATATCTTATAACAAATAACTTGATAATCTAATTACGACAAAATATAAAAACCTAGCTGACATTTGAAATGGAAATTAAAAGAATCGTCCCAGAAAGCTTTTAAAATAATGAGACAAAGTACTCGTGGCTAATATTTTCAATTACTTCTACCAGCAAATGAAAACAAGAATTTGATCTGATGCTGGTTTCAGATAAAGTTAAGTAAAATATTTAAAAAAATGTTATAATAAAAATGTTTATTCTTTAAAATTGAAAGTGTTTGTTACAAACTGAGGCCGTCGTGGCACAGGAGCATAAGGGTGTGAATGTAACGCGACGGTTGTGGGCTTGATCCCTACTCGAGAGAATAAATTATTATTTATTAATATTTTCATTTTTTCAGTCAGTATAATAAATATTTGGCCCTATTTTTTGTCAATTTAAGCGAGACAAGTAAGCATCAAATGCTATAAAAGAACACGTGTATAAGCTCCACGCGTTTTTTGGTAGTTTTGAATATATTTTTTCACTTTCGTCAAAAATAATTGAAAACGATATTCTGGCTAGGCTATCTTTTCAATCCATCGAATCATTCTACATAAATAAAATATACCAAATTTTTATCACATATCCAAATTTCATCATTTTTTCCAGCAATCTTCAAAGAAACAACAACATTCGTGCCGAAAAACTATCAGAACGAACCTTCAGAACCTTCTCATCACGCCATTTCACACCGCTCGAGCTATTCACCAACGTTTGTAATTTTCGTATCCATTAGTGGCATAATTACGGTTCAGCTTAAGTCAGACACAATCGGTTTAGAAATTGAAAGCGAATAGACGTGCCGTAGTTGCAGTGGAATAGCTTGGTAATTTACATTTGGCTTTCGAACATTAGTCTAACTTGGATTAGTCTTGCAGGAAACGATTTTAATGTTAAATGAATTGTGTTGTTTCATTGTTGTTTTGATGGTTGATGTTTACGTGTGAAATATCTAATTTCTTGATGATTTTTTTTTATAGATTCACCCTTAATATTGCGTATAGCAGGGTAGGTGAAGGAACTTAGTGTTAAGCTACTTCGTTTTCTGGAAAAAAAATCAAGAGACCTACTTTGTCTCTATGCTCTAAACTTTCTGTTAAATTTCAGGGCATTGCGTGTTGTGTTGCAGCACTTAACGACGCGTTTTGTCTTGTTAATAGAGCGACGAATTGAGAAGATTAAATAATTAATTTTCTGGAGTGGGAATCGAACCCTACATGAATGCGTTTACAGTCACACGCTACTACTACGTCAGGGCAGCCTCGTAACAAAAATAAATTTTGGTCATTTTATATACCTATTTGAAACCGCCACGTTGAGGTTAACTAGTAAACGAGGTAGTTGTAGACTTGATCCAAAATCAAAGAATAAATACCTTTCATTTTCAAGCATAGATTTTTTTTTTTTGGATTATGACTCTACGAGAGTAGTAGTAACTATTATCTACGACAATTTAAAATCAAAGCTATGCTAGCATCTGCCAACGAGCCGACTGAGGAAGAGGACTTATTAAAAGAAGATATTCTTCATCAAGATGATCTCCAAAGACGATTAAGAAAAAAATCTTTTTCATCCCTACGCCATTTTGTAAACGGAATTAGATGAAAAAAATATTTCAAAAATATAATTAATAATAATTACTGAGAAACTAAAAGTCAAAGTAAAACTAAAAGTTCCTAAGAATTTAAAGTTTTTTTTTGGTCACATTTGTGAGGAAAAAATCTATATATTTATTTAGTTAACCAGGTTAAAGGTATACATAATATATTGCACTAAACGGAAATATTTTTTTTTTGGTTCGTATTCGGATTTCATTTTTATAAAAAAATATTATAGCTGTTTAAGTCATATTACTAAATTTTTTTTTCTGAATTGAAAGAAATATATATACAAATAACTACATATTAACTGTTCAAAATAAGTTGTTGATAATTTTTTACACTTCATTAATAATTTAATTACTTTGAAGAATATTGTGTTTTACACTAACATTACCACCCACATACACATTTAGTCTTACAGGTTATGTAATTTATTATAGCTCCTAAGGGTTAATATTAATAAAACAAATATTTCTGAGATAGATATATCGTAATTTGTGTTTATGTTTAGTATTTTGGGCTGTGTGGTTATAAATTAGAATTTTAACTTCTCTATCAATAAATTTGTTAAAATTTGCTTTAAAAAATTGTTTTAGTTTTAGTTTCCTTTGTTTGAATTGGATAATATGTATATAGTAACTAATAAGTTGGATCTCAAGCTGAAGTGCCTATTAATGGTATCTATTATTTTATGTTAGACTATTGTTGGTTGAGTGGTTAATTTTAGTGATTTTCTAAAAAACTAAAGAAAAACATTGATTTCCTTTTTATTGTGCAATATAAAATAATAAATTCATATTCCGAAACAATATTTAATTTCCGTAATTTCACTATCCTATTACACCTAGCCCAGATGACTGTAACTGTGACAAAAATAAACAAAAACCGCGATATTTCTTATCACTAAACCAAAAAATTGAGCCAAATTTTATAGAAAATGAATTTTTGCTACAAATAGAACACTAGTTTATAATGAAATGCACGTTTTAGTTTGACTGTAGCTCGTAAATCCAGTGATACAAGCGAAGCACGCCGTAGCGGAATGGCATTCGTAACGCAAACAATCCATTACGGCCAAAAATCTAAACCGAATATTTAGAACCTTAATATCTAAAGAATAAAGTTGTAATAGACTGTATAAGTAAAATTGTCGATACGCATGGCACAATCGCGATAGTTCAAACTGAGTACATGCGGGGCGGGTACGACTGACATGCCATTCTGGGTTAGGGCAATTTTCATATTAATACTCCATTTTGTTGTATGCATGTACCTGCTGTACTATAAATATAACGTAACTAAATAATTTAAAAGTGGAGAAAAGAGTGCTATGTCACTATTTTATTTTAAATAACAAATTAATAAATGAGGCCTTCGTAGCCTAGCACAAATGTGCGACTGTAAATGCGACGGTTATGAGATTGATTTCGGTGGAATGAGATGTGTATTATTTTCAGTTTATCACTCCGGTAGCTACGCAAAGCATGACATTGTGTTCAGCCGTCAAACGGAAATATTTGGAAATCAAAAATCAGTATTTTTGAGTAAGCTAATATTAAAATATTAGTATTACATTAGCCCTCTGCGACTACCGTAGTCAAATAGACACCGCGAAATACGAAATTTGGCTTATTGCCACAGATTTTAAAATTTAAGCACTGTCACTTTCAATACCTTACTGTAATGAGCTTATGCGTAGACCTATCAAGTGGTCGCATATAGCCCACCAGGGAACAAAGTGTCTACTAGACCCTCTTAGTACTAGACCATCTTAGTAAAATGGTTATGTTTTCATACTATCTCAGTTTTATATAATAGATGTGTGTTTTTGTACTTACTTTGCGTACAGGATATCTCGTTATAATTGCAGACTATAATCACACGGTAGAGTGAACATGATGGGTAAGAAATGCTCTATTTGTTGTTACAGCTTTAAAACACACCTGTGGTTTTCTTTCAAAAATGTCTAAATATGACAGGCTAAATAGCTTTGTATTGTATCAAAGTTATACTGACAACCATGATTTTTTTCTGTCTCTCTCTAGAATAGAATATTTTTTTTTTATTGAATATAACAAAAGATTTAGTTCTAAGTGATATGAAAAACTGAAATAAAAATGAATATACAGTGAAAGATGGTTAAAGAACGCTAATGGACAAGGATATCCCACTTCTAGTAGGTGTATTCAAAGAAATGATAAAGAACTTATATCTTTTTAATTCAAAAAAATAAAAACGACATATTTCTGTAATTGTTCGAAGGCAATTTTTCCTTTGATAATTGTTAAAAATAGATGTAATTTTAAGACCATCTAATTTTGTATTCAACCATTTAATTTATTATATTATCTCTAGATTAATTTACGTAATAGCCAATTTTCCAAATATGTAATTTATATACAAATAAAATTGATGTTGTAAATTTTTCTTTGCCATTAATGTTAAAGAAGAGATTCTTAAAGTGATCAATGTGTTAAAGTTAATAAACATCATTTAATTTTAAAAATACACCTTGTTTTCTTTATTTAAACTAAATTAAACATAAATAATACACTAGTAATATAATAAATATAATTAAATTAGCTGCTTAAGTTTATTTTATAAAAATATTTACAGTTTAAAAGGTGTCTCGTGGACTACCGCGTCAGTATAATTATAAAAATTAAGCCATGTCAGTCGCAGAAGGTTAACATAGCTACAGCATACTTAATTGTATTAAAAATCGTTTAAATAAATATATATAGATAAATTCTTAAAGTAGACTTGCCGTTGGCTTGAAAATTAGGTAGTCAGTGAACCAATTGTTCTAACACTAAGTTCCATCTGCATTCTTTAGGAGAAATATAGCGTGAAGCGAAAAAAAGATACTATATTAGTTTTAAAACATTTCAGAATATAGATAACATTTTAAAATTTACGTAGCGGAATCCAAGGTCCAGTTTTATCTTCCTAGAAAGGATAAACAAAAATTATTATAATAATTCCTTTCCCATAATAACAATCGAACTCAGTATAATCGCGTGTATAATTCAGATACTTCCCAAATATGCTTCAATAATGTCTCAAATTATTATATAGCTGATTGATTACTTATTGTGTTGATGACAATTGGGATTAACGATGAAATGGATTCAGAGTATTACATGGAGTTTAACAGATACTGTAATCTTGTATGTTAAGGAGATGTGAAGGGATGGTGGTATAGCATCTGATAGATATCTAAGCCGATAATAGTGATTCGGCATAATACAGTTTTATGCTTGTTCCCGCAAAGTAGGAACAGGAATTTAGTGATAAGACACTCCGTTTCCTACGCAAGAACCAATTTTAGAGAAATTTCGTGTTAAGTGGCGGAACTCAACGCCGCGCCGCGCCGCCGCTTTGTCAACCAGAGCGGGAAAATAAATATAATGTTAATAATTTCCCCGAGTGCGTATCGAACCGGGCAGTGGGGCTAAGAAGGGTCTTTTGATTTCAACAATAAGATGGAATAATAAAAGCTTGTAATTGAGCTTGTCTTTTACATACATTATTCTCTTCAAGTCACAGTTGCAGTAAGACAGCTGAAAAGGGTATTCTTTGCATTGTAAGAGAAAGAAATTGCCTTGTCAAAATATCAAGGACTAAAAAAATAGTGAAGGAGTAATAATCCTATTTGTAGTAGTTAGTCTGTAGTAAAAATGTTTTTTGAATAAAAACGTTGAAATTTTACTTTATATTGTTTTTTTTAGTATTTTGCACATTTTGTTTGTTCTTTAAAGTATTTCTACTTAAATACAAAAAACGTTGTGTTAAAATTATTTACTTACACTATTGACCTCTATTGGCTCTATAATCAGACCAGCTTGATGGTAGAATTTATAAGTATCGTACTGTCACTTAACTCCATAGATGTTTATAATATGTTTCAGCAACACAGTACGTGCCACACAGCTCATACCACATTGGATATTCTGCACGGGCTATTTTGGTGATGTGAACTAGTCATCGAGATTGTTCGATTTGACACCTTAGATATTTTTTTACGTTTTCTTAAGTTCCAGGTGTATGCGAATCACAGCGGTCCTCAAAGTCACCATAACCCATAATATTACTTAAATTCCGCCTGCTTTATGCGCAAGAGCAACATAGATATTTGGCCATTTCTGATGCGTTCAGCTCGCTTTTATCCAGAGAATCTGTGGCGGATATTTTAAACAATGTTATATTTCACACATAAATGCATCAATAGGTCTTTCAAGCGAATTAAAAAAACAATATTTTATTTTATTACAATTTAAAAACAGCGCTTTATCAAAGATATTTATAAATATTATAATATAGTATGAAAACGGGAGAGGCTGAGGGAAACAAGGGTTTAGACAGTCCGTTCCCCACATTTTGCCCAATTATCGAGATATTGAGGACTTGTGTTAACGACGCTTTATCTTCTTACCAGATCAAGAAAATGAAAATATTTTGTCCCCCAGGTAGGAATTGAATCTACAGTCATCACGTTTACAATCAAGCGTAGTGCCTTAGTGCTACGACGGCCTCAAAAACAAATCTCTTAAAACAAAATTATTACAAGCATTCGCATACAACGTTTAAGCAAGCTTAAATAGTAATAAATTAAAACGCAAAACAACCTAAGTAGTACTTCATTACAATAATGATATGCTTATACAGCCGACTTTGTGATATTAAAAAAAAAAACAAGACGCATCCACTTTCCAGTAAACTGAGTGCACGAGTGGATAAATTACATTAAAATTATTTTTACATTTACCGCAATGTTGACTTCTCAAAGCATCTCAACGTTACCCATTTAATTGTTGCTGGGTTTTTTCCATCATATCCTTGTAGGATAGGACTAAAATAATATTTAATTTTTAGTTATTATGTTCATTTGTACCAGTTTTGTTTACATGTTTCGGAAATTTATCACTAATTTCCTTTAAACTGACCTTATTGACTATACGCTGCGTTTACTTAATGACTGTAAGCGCGGTTGTGGGTTCGTTCCCATTTGGGGTATAAATTATATTTAGTGCCCCAGATGAAAAGTAGGAGTGTCTTGACACTAGCTTCTCTCTAACAACCTAGTTATATGCAGGATAAAGAGTGAGGCTGGCTTTTGCAAAGTCGTATTTATGTAGGTTGCATATCTATTTTCTTGGCTTGCGTAGGCTTGGACGTCTCGCTAGGTAGGGTGACGACACATTCTATTTCAAACGTCTATTTCAAAGTATCATTGTCAGAAACGTTGAAATGTGATTTTGTATAATTGATTTTAAAAAAATAAGTCCCGCTGAGTTTCTTGCGCCGGTTCTTCTCAGGTCTGAGGCATTAATTCTAGTGAACTGGTGGTAAATTATTTGACGTTCAAAAAATGAAGCATGTAACTTCTTATTTTGAATAAAATTATTTGACTTTGACTTTGACACACAACAAGGAACGGCTTATTGATGATGATCTATCTTATTTGTACATAATATTCAAACATTTTACACCGTAAAAAACATTTAATCCACTGTACTTACAAAAATGATGAACAACTTTGAGTGGCAGACAAATAATATAAATGAATAAGCGTTTCTATGAAATATTTATTTCCAAAAGACTTTGCAGTGGAAATATTTTTAATTCTACAAAATGATTTTTAGTTTATTCACCCTTTCTTTTCACTTTGAATAAGCTTTATTTATTAAGTAATTATTTTTTCATTTATTAACTATACTGCAATTTGAGATAGTAATGGAGCAGTACAAGTGTATACAGGATGGTTCTGAATTCGATTATAATAATATTATTTTCATCTCCACGCTTTGGTCAAGTACGATGGTAAATTTCACGTCTCTAATCTAGTCAGAATATCTCTAGAATTACTCAAAAAGTAGGACACCATGTGTCATGTTGAGTCGCGGAATTCAACGCTGGACTTTGCGTCGACATCAGAGCGAAGAGATGAAAATATAAATGTAAATAAATATTTCATTTCTTCGAGTGGGGATCGAACCCACAACCAGTCGATTTTACAATAACACTTTGTGTGCCACGACTGGCCTCATATTTTTCAAGGTTGAGTATATTATTTTTATTTTTTTTAAAGAACATACTTATTTCAAAAACGTATAAAAATTTGAACGTAGTTGGACTAGAACCCGCGCCCCCTGCAAACCGACCAGGCGCTCTGACCACTAAGCCATACGTTGTCATCAAGCTAAGTCGAAATCTTTATATGCTTGTTACAACTTTTTTATGTTTATTAGCGTCATTTTTATACGTTTTCTAAATAATTATTTTTCTTTACTAAGTGTGGAATAACACTTAAAAAATGGTAAAATAATTTAATAAGTAGCAGTAATTCTCTTGCCAGACGATAATTCTTAGTAATTATCTTTTGGTAGCGGAAATTTGTAAAAATCTCCCTACAGAGATGGTAACATCCACACAACAACAACTCACAATGCAATGGGAGTGGAGTATTTTAACACTATGTTTCCAGGTTCTGCTATATACGTGATACAGCGTGAAGCAAAAAACAAAAAAAAACTGAAATCGTAAACAAAACTACATAGAAGACTAAAGCACATCACTACCCCACTATAATTATCACGCTTTCAAACAATATCGGACATAATTAAAAAATCATCCATTAAGCATAGCGTGAATGCAACGGAATTGCGTCACTATATGTCGGATTAAAGGGTGTCAACACGGGAAGTAATCAAGTTCGCTCGTCTGCTGACGTGCTCGCTGTACTTACGGTGTACGTACAGACTATGGGCATAGAAATTATAGTATAAATATAAAAAAATAAATCAGCTTCACTCTGTATCCCGTACACTGCAGTTTAGGCAGAGGGAACCTAGTGTTTAGACACACCGTTCCCCATTTTCTGCTGAATTCTGGCGACATTGCATGTCGAGTGGCAGAATTCAACGCCGCAATATATTATAACATAAAAATATTATAAGATATATATATATATATATATATATATATATTTGGTAGTTTCCCATAAAAAAAAATAATAAAAAAAACGATATTATAAATAAAATATTAATAGTGTATTATTTCAAATATATAAATTAACAGTATGTTGGTGATATTTTTACACTTGAAAAGAACGTAGCTTCCTCCGGAAACAGTTAAGTAGTGCTAAGAATATCATTATGCAAATGTTTCATGCATAGTGTACGGATGTGAATCGAAAATTTGTGCAATTATTACGCCTGGATACTTAACTATTTAATTTAAACTGTGTTTTTTAATCCAAATAATACAAAAAAAATATGAGGTAAAGTAATGTATATTTTTTTTTTCATTTATATTTTTATTGAATGTTTATTAATGTATATTTACAAATTTATACTAGCATATTATATTTTAAAAAAGTTTAAGTAGAATGAGAGACCAATTGTGAAAGGGATGATTCTGCGTTCGAATCCCAATCGGTGAATCAATCAATTATTTTCATTTTCTCGTTGTCTCAGAAACTGTCTCAAAAATTAGACAGAAGTGTCTAGGTTCCCCCTGCCTACCTTGCTATATTCGGGAAGTCGAAATAATAATACAAAATCTAATTAGGCACTATAAAAAAATAACTTAATAAAAAACCTAACAGTACAACATTACCGTTCTCAAAAAAAAACTTAGGTCAGTATAAAGCCACAACGAATTCATAAACGAGAATTCATATTTACAGCAAACTTTTTTAAAAGGGATTGTTTCAATACCATCAGTTTGTTTAGGTTTGTATGACCTCGAATTTTTTTGATATACCTACTTAAGTTTCACCCAAAATATTTGCTTTTAGAAAATATTAAATTTAAATTTTCCGCGTACGATCCTTGTTTAGTATTTATTTTCTAAATCAACCACAACTTTAGCTCGATCTCATTATTCCTTTACAAACATCTCTGTTTATTCACAAAGTTTTCTGTAGCGGCATTTGCAATTTAGATGTGTTCATATTTATGGAATACGTTCCCAAAGACCTACATTGCATTTGACGTAGTGTATCACTTATTTATTCCTGTCTTCACTCATTCGCTCTGCGAGGGTGAGTTTAAAATATACATTTCATACTTTAGCAATATTAGCGAAGGATATGGCTCCAATATGTTGATTTTGTTATATTATTTAACATACTAGAATTTTTATACAAATAAAGTGAATTATTGTTTTATTGTATATTTTTTATGCTTCACGATGTATTCCGTGTATAGCGGGATAGGTGGAGGAAGCCTGGAAACCTAATGTTAAGACACACTCACATTGGGACACTTCCATTCTTCACTTTCTATCGACGGCAATCAAAACTGCACTCGCCTACCAAAGCGAAGAAATATACATATTCAATATTTCATTCAACAACATTCAAGCTTATGTTGGTTTCTAATGACAATTTTACTACAATTATACTAGCTCTACCATAGAGGAAATATTTACTTAAATTTATATTTCCGTTTCTTCGCTCTGGTGTCGAGGTTAAGCGCGGCGTTGAATCTGCCACTCAACACGCAATGCCTCCAGAATTTGGCAGAAAGTGGTGAACGGGAGTGTCTTAACAGTGGGTTCTCTCTGCCTACCCTGCTGTGTGCGGGATACAGCGTGAAGCTGATTTTTTTTTCTACCTTTGACGTTGCCCGACTGGTCAAATAAAATAAGGAAGAGTTATCCATCATGATCTCTAAACTAAACTAAACTAACTTCACGCTTTATTCAGAGAGAACGGAGCGCCAAACGCTACGGTCTCTACATACCTCTTTCGCCTCAATCATGATCTCAGAAACACTACAGATATTTTTTGCAATATTTTTTATTATTACTTTGCTTCTATTAGTTCTACAACTAATTAAGCTACCGTTATATATGTAAATATGCCTTCTTTGCTACAACCTGTTTCGGTAAATGAACTCTCCAATATAAAAAGAATTTTTCAATTAGGACCAGTATTACATGAGATTAACAAACTCTTCAGTTTTTTTTTTATATTAATATAGATATGAAAAACAACTGTTAGTTATAACCGGTGTAATATTGTTATTTTGGCACTAATTTCATATTAAAAAAATAAAAAAAGTATATGATAGGTTATTGAGAAATACATATGACAGTTTATTTAGAGTGTTGAATCTGTAGACAAAGAATCCAAATAAACTTTCTAAAGCTAAAATTCACATCCACTACATTTATACTCTTTTGCTCTTCTCCAAGAAGAATATGAAATTTGAAATAATATTCATATGAAATCTGTTATAACGTATAAGCAACGTCCTCATACTATGTACGAGGACGAGTGCGGGCCGTTTGACTTGATGATCGCTCGGACGAGACGTGATCAAGTAAAATGCGTAAGAACAATGGTATTAGGTATGTATGTATGTGGTTTGTACTATTTTCACTTTTTTTCAGCTTCGTACGCTCACATAGCAGACAAAGGGAACCTGGAAACCTAGTGTGATAACACTCTGTTCCCATTGAGATATTTCTGTTCTTCTGGACCCATTGCGTGTAAAGTGGCGAACGGAGTGTCTTTACACTAGGTTCCTTCTGCCTACCCTGCTGTGTGCGGGATACAGCGTGAAGCTGATTTTAGATTTCCAAAGCAACGGGTGATACAGAACGGTGTTCTTTATAACCATCCATCGCCTTGTAAACGATTGAGCGACTTCCAAATTAACAAACAAGACAATCCTTTTTTATTCAGCTTTACGCTGTATCCTGCATGTAGCAGGGTGTGCAAGAGGGAGGGTTGTAGGTTCGATTTTCACTCGAGGATATATTTTTAATTTCCTCGAGTGAAAATCGAACCTACAATCTGTCCCGTTTACAGTCAAACCTTTGTGCCCCTGCGCCACGACTGGCCTCAATTCCTCTTCTCATGTCAATCCACAACCACGGCGCTTACAGTCAGACGATCGTAACAAAATAATATTTATATATGTGTAATAATATATCAAGTACATCCCTTCTCATTTAAGTTACTGTTTCCCCTATTCCAAGGCTGCCTGCAAGAAGTCGTTCACTTAGAGATAAGGCCACCTATTGTACCTAAAACAATTCAAAGTTTCATACAATATATTATATGAATTTATTGTAGTTTATTATGATGTACTTATAAAAGAGATATTTTATTTTTTTTAACTATATCATATGTAATTATTTTTAATTTTATAAAACTAAAATTCAATAGAAGTTTTGATAAATATATTCTGAATGGGTTGAAGTGCTCATTTGGTTTAGAAATAATTTTATAATATATTTTATTAAATATTATAAAATTATTTTACAATAACTACTTATGAAATTTTGCGTTATTTCGTTTTTATATAACCGCTTATATGGCTAATCTAATTTTTAGTAAACATTACATAGAATGGAGAACGGAGTATCTTAACACTAGGTTTCCTCCGCATACCTTGCTGCATGCTTGCTGTGTGTAAAGCGTGAAAGTAACAGGATCACAACAACATTTGTAATAACGTTTGCGTTTATACGCATAAAAAAATCATATGTCGTGAAAGTTAAAAATAGGAAAAGAGGTGTGGATTCAAATCCTGTTTCGTTCAAGTCTAAATATAAATAAAATTTATGTTAACACAAAATATGAATGGTTCTAGTAAACTTATAGCCACAATCATTTTATCAACTAGAGTATTCAAAATACGAGTCACTAATTTCAAAGTTGATAAAGAAAAAAATATTGCTCTATACACATTTCCTTACTTTTTTAAAAACATTGTTTTTCTTAAAAATAATATATATATATATATATATATATATATATATATATATATATATATATATATATATATATATATATATATATATATATATATATATATATATATATATATAT
>JAATLQ010035728.1:11358-31647 GCA_013421005.1 Heliconius erato x Heliconius himera | reverse complement strand
AAAAGAATTACAAATTTTACACTCGTCGCCAGTTGAATATTACGATAATTATAGGATAATATATAAGGGAGCAACTAACAAGGCCGGGTCGGTTACACAACTGATTTTATTATTCTTATACCCACATACAACAGTATGTAATATTATTTATTACCTCATATCTACAGAACCGATGAACAAATTTACATATTTGAGGTATCGTTAGATTCGTATTAGCAGCCCAAGTGTTCTTAGATAGGTGACGTTAAAAACAACAATCATGCCGGCTGTAGAAGGCCATTCGACTTAGTAAAAAAAAAATCGTTTCGAATACCACAATATTGTGTATTAAAACACTGGGTTCCCTCTGCCTATCCTGCTGTGAGCGGGAAACAGCGTGAAGCTGATATTTTATATTTTGAATACCACAGTATAGGTAACAAATTCAAGAACTCAATACGAGGATTTCAAAAAGGTATATCATGATTATCATTACCATAAAGAATCCTAACAAAAAAATTAAAAATAAAAAAATATTTATAAAAACAAAAACCATGACTGCATAAAACTAAAAAGAAAGTAAATAAGCCCAATAGTTTATTATGATGACCAGTCGGGACCTATAAGTAATTCTTCAATCAATAATATCTTTACCAGGAACCATGCATAATGTAAAGACGTCCCGACAATTAATCCTAATAAACTATTGGGTTTGTTTACTTTCTTTTTAGTTTTATGCAGTCGGGGTTTTTGTTGTTACAAATATATTTTTTTTATTTCATAACGTTAACACGCATAATAAAAATGAAAAACGAATATACGTAACCTGTTTACATATTATTGTGAAATATTAAACTACTATTTAATCTTATCTTATCTCATATGAGGCAGCAAAAATTATGATTGCGGATATTAAATAATAATTATTTATATTATCTACTGGTATTCCTCGTGCGGCTACGCCCGCTTGCAATATACAAATATTTATTTAAGTGTATTTAAGAAATTAATTGTATTCAAGCCCCAGTCGGACTCGCCCACCTAGTGTCCTGTATCAATTTAGGAATTATGATTGGAAAATATCTTATAGGGTTTGATGATGCGGCGAATAAAGACAACAAACTTAAATTTGCGGGCATATACACTTATTCTGTATGAAATGAACTATAAATATTATAAGTTTGTAATGATTTTTTTGTATGAAATATCTATTTTTTTTTATTATTTGGATTTTTTCTATATTTGTATTGTAAGACCTTGTTTCATCCTAAATTTCATAACTGTAGGTCCACGGAAAGTAAGTACACTATAAGTGTTTGATTTTGTGTTAAACTATGTACTTTAAAAATATATAATATTTTTATTAATAAATCGATTTTAATAAAAGAAAGTTTATACGTTAAGCGAAGCTTGCCAGCATCGAATAATGAAAATCACATTTAAATTACAGACAAACATACGAACAGACGAACAGACGAAGAGACGAACAGACGAACAGACGAAGAGACGAACAGAAAAACAGATAAACAAACAAAAAAATTAAAAAAATATTATTTTGGGTTCTATAACATTAACAAAATGTTATTGGGGAACATTTTCTTCTTTATATTTTCCAAGTACTGACACCGATCGTTACAATTTTATTATAAGTATAAATTATCATAATAACGACCGTCGTGGAGCAGGAGCACAAGGGTGTGACTGTACGGTTGTGGATTCAATCCCCACTCGAGGTAATGAATTATTATTTATAAATATTTTCATTTCTTCGCTCTGGCGCCAGGGCAAAAGCCCGGCGTTGACCGGGCGTTTCACCAAACAATACGCAAGAAAAAATCGTCTGAAAGTGGGGAACGGAGTGTATTAACACTAGGTTCCCTCTGCCTACTATGCTGAGAGCGGGATACACAAATAGTTATAATATATATTTTAATTATATTTTGTCAAAATATAATTAAAAAATATACTATCAGTAATTTTATTAACTCATACAAATATTTTTCGTATATTTTGAAGATTACATAATTTTTTTTATATAACTAAAACAAAAATGAATTATCACGCAAACAGCAAATGTACTTTAAAGACGTGAATGTTATCAATATGCCTTGCCTATATCTTGCCTTATCAAAAGTAATATATTTATAAGGCACATTATGATTGTCGGTTGGTTAGTTATCAAAAATAAGGCAAACATGGCGAATAAAGTGGCGGTAGTGACCGGTTCTAATAAAGGAATTGGATATGCAATTGTTGAAGAATTATGCAGAAGAGGAGTTGGAGTAGTTTACCTCACTGCACGAGATGTAAAACGTGGGCAAGATGCAGTAGACAGTTTAAAGAAAAAAGGCTATAAACCCGTATTCCATCAACTTGACGTGACTGATGAGAACAGTGTAAAAGAATTTGCTGGTTATTTAAAAGAACAACACGGAGGGCTCGATATTCTAATTAATAATGCAGGTGTTATAACCTCAAATTTTACTAAAACAACCTATGATGATTCTAAATATGTCATCAATATTAATTATTTCAGTATTTTCAATATTCAAAAGCATATTTTCCCTGTTTTGAAAGATAACGCGCGAGTAATCAATGTGTCTAGTGATTGTGGTCATATTTCTAACTTAAGAAATAAGTACTGGATCGATCGTTTAACTAAAGACGATATAACCGTAGATGATGTGAACGCCTTCGTAAACTGGTTCTTAGAGTCCGTGAAGAATAATACTTTGAACGAGGCTGATTTTGAAGAAACGCCATTACTCGCTTATAGGATATCTAAGGTCGCCTTATGTGCAGTAACTCGACTGCAACAAAAGGAATTAGGAAGAGGAATATCTATCAACTCCTTACATCCAGGTTTTGTTAAAACAAACATGACAAATAATGCTGGTGATTTGACAATGGAGGAATCAAGTGCTGCTCCTGTTTATTTGGCATTGGACGCTGACCAATCTCTCAAAGGAAAATATATTTGGTTCGACAAATCTGAAAGAAATTGGGCAGATCCTAATCTTAAATTGCATTGTGTTTATGCCAACGTCGAAAAAGCTATAAGAGAGACATCTCAATAATGTAAAGACTACTATGTAGATCGTTTTATAATTAAAATGCTAAAATATATATTTTTTATTTATTAATTAGATTTAACCTGAATCCTGAATCTGTCTTTTTTTATTTTGAATAATTTATTGTAAAAATTATAGTTGTTAGTAAAATCAATAAAACACGACTTAAAATTGTATGATTTATAGGGAACTATTATATTTACAGTTTATTTAATATGTTTAATTTATGTATCAATATTATAATTTATTTAATAGAATTTCATTATATTGTTTTAATTGATTGATTATTTGATTAATGGCGTTTCGAGCGTGACAGTTGAGCATAATTCATTTTGCCAATGTCACGTTGCATGGAAATCACACGAAGGAAATTGACCGGTAAAAAAGAGATCTATACACAATTATAGAAGAGATCCAGTAAAAATACACCTTTCACTTGAAACGAAACAAACGTATGTTATATATATTTTATTATAAGTATTCGTATTTAGTTTTTTTAATTTAGTTATGGTAGAGGGAGACCTCGGTTAACCTTCGAAAACACAGTATCAAAGATACTGGAGGAAGGTCACGTAAAAAGCATGAGGACCCCCCAAAGGGCATGTATGAAGAGGTTGATGACAGTGGACGAGGCGAAAGAGGTATGTAGAGACCGTAGCGTTTGGCGCTCCGTTCTCTCTGACCACCCCGCAAGGGATAAAGCGTGAAACTAAGTAAGTAAGTAAGTAGTAAGTTAGTTATGAAAGTCATCGCCGCCGTCGACTGAGCCGGAACGGAGTTGTTGTGTATGAATCTACCCCCTCGTCGTCGGCACATTTTATAACTAACAGCCAATGCTTGCCACACAATCCGCTTTCATCTCTATATATAATAAAAAGTTACAGAAGTCGATCATGTATATGAAATGACGTAAAAAAAGTTAAAATTAGGTCTGTTAATGTATCGATTATACAGTTTGGAAGTGTTAGCACCATTTTAAATGAAACCATAGTTTTAGGTACTCCATAAAAGCCTAAAACAATATTTTTTTTTTCCAAAAATTAAAAAGTGATTTTTCAAACAAAATAAATAATAAAATTGTGTATAAATATAAAAATAAAACACAATTTAAAAGTTACTGGTCTTATATAATTATTCTAATCTCAAAGTCAACAATTTATATATTATATATTAATTATAGAATTATATAAAATAATTAATTTACGTTATATAATCTACACACACAACAACACACGCGCTATCGTGTTGTGAGACAGCGTTCGATTGTGTTATGTTTATAATCAGAACAACATGCGTACGTTTAGTGATTTTTCTCTAATCATGATTTTACTTTTTTTTTCCTAGCCTGTACTGTCCCATTGTTGGGCAAAGGCCTATCTCCATTTCTTCCATTCTAGTCTATTTTGTGCTATTGAATACCAGTCAGGCTTGTAATGGTCCAGCTCGTCTCGCCATCTCCGTTTCGGTCTGCCAATTCTCCTTTTAGAGTTTGGAATCCAGCTGGTAGAAGATTTCGCCCAAGACTCTAGGCATGCGGCAAACGTGTCCGGCCCAGTCCCACTTCCGCGTAACGGCTTTAAAACCCACAGCTTCACGCTGTATCCCGCACACAGCAGGGTAGGCAGAGGGAACCTAGTGTTAAGGCATTCCGTTCCTCACTTTCTGTCGAATTCTGAAGGCATTGCGTGAATGAAGAAATGGAAATATAAATTTAAGTAAATATTTCATCCCCTCGAGTGGGGATCGAACCCACAACCAGTCGGTTTTACAGTCACACCTCGTGCCGCTGCGCCACGACTGGCCTCTGTATTATGTACTACTATCTAATACTCTAGTGATGATAATACTGCTATATTATTATCTTTGATCTCTGATAAGACAAATTGGTACATTGAGTTGTGCTAGAATGTTTAAAATTACAAACAAAAAAAATACGTAATAATAATTTGACATATATGTAATATGTAGAAATATTTTCCATATCTAGAGCAACACTATCTTAGATTGCATTCTGAGTGGAACCCTAACGATGGGAAATGTATGCGCATACATTTAGAACGCGAGTGTACCAATTTTTTACAGAAACTTGCTTTATTTGGATTTTATTATGTGAAATTGTAGAGCTTAAAAGTTATATAATATATATTTTTTTAAATATTATGATGATTTCTAGTTTTGATAATGTCCGGCGTTGAGATCTGTAAGCCATCACAAGATTTTCTTTGTTTAAATGTAATAAAAAGAAGAAAATGTATTTTGTTCTCTGTAGGTTTTAAGAAGCCGACGTTTAAAGTTATGCTCTCTTTGATTTTTTATCTTAAAAACCATAAAAGAAACTTATTATCTGTTAAGTCAGTTTACGGTCGATAATTTTAAGACATAACGCCATAAGAAAACATTATTTGAATATTGCATACTCTTGTAAATTGAATTGAATTATTATCACTGAATTATAATTATTTTGTATGATACAAAGAAGTAGTTAATTGAAAATAACTTTTCTTGATAAATTTATATATATACATATATTTGCAATTGTTAATTATTATTAGATATTATTATTTTTTACATTATCTTAATTTTAATTAAATTAGGCCAGTCATGGTGCAGGGGCACAAAGTGTGACTGTAAAACCGACTGGTTTTGTGTGTGTTGTCTCAATAGTAGATTCCCTCTGTCTACCCTGCTGTGTGCGGGATACATCGTGAAGCTGATTTTTAATTATTTAGATAAATTATAAGTAACAATGCACTATTTAATTAAAATTAACAATCAATGGATATATGCGTCACAAGCCGAATGCTTATGCCGATCTTTCTTCTCTTTCGTTTGTTCAGGCGGAACATAACAATGACTTATGCTTTTTGATGCATGCAGCTACAAATAGAAGCGTTTCATTAAAAGGACTTAATTATTTTTTAGGGTTCCATACCTCTATTGTTAACATGGAACCCTTATATTTAATGTTCGTCTGTCAGTCTGTCAAGACCATTTATTTCGAGATCGTGTGAAGGTATTGAGTTGAAATTAATATCAATTATTTAGATCTACGTTCCCTTAGAGCACTGAAAAAATCAAGCTACAATCAAAAGTAAAGCATTTAAAAACAGTGTTTGCTGCATTTTATATGAAATAGCATACATACGCATATATCCAAACTAATATGGTATTTTCCTTACATCTACAGTTATGAAATTTCCCACAAAGCGAAAACTTATAAAGGAAATAAGAAAAAAAATGCGAAACGTGAAAATTTAGAAATATTTCATGGAAAAAAATAATTAAACTTATATTTGTAGTTTATTTCACACTAAATGAGTACATACGCCGGCACACTTATATTTGACAAATTGATTCTATACGGGTATTTCCCGTAGGCCTACAATTAATTAAAAATTTGGCAACAACGAAGAACTTATAATCGTAGTTCATTTCATGCGAAATGACTGAATACGCCCGCAAACTTAGGCTTATCAACTTTTATAAGTTGTACTTCCCGTCGACCTACAATGCTGAAATCGATACGGAATCCTCGGCGGAGAGTGGACGAGGACGAGAGACCGACTCGCACTTAACCGATTTTTAAATATTTACTGATATTTTATGATGATTAGGTACTTATTTGATCGATATCGTTATCATATGTCACTACTATAGTATACCGCATACCGTTGCCTAAACGATGACAGCTACATATTTGTATAGAAACAACAATTTCACACAGTAGACGAGTTTCCAACACAAATAATTGTTGTTCGGACAGGAAGACGTATTGAATCAATTTGTTTGCTCGATTCTAACTCGGGACAGTTGGGGAATAAATCACAAATCACTATGAAATATTACGGGGGACGGGCCAATATAACTTGACACGTCCGTCCGTTACCTCCCCCCAGGGACAGGGGCCTCGCTAAATAGTTGACACAAGTTGAATAAAATTCAACAGAAAAGCACCCATAAACTCGGGCCCATTCGTTTCGGAATATAGTTTACTCTTTGCGGAAATAAAACTAGGAAATCGAATGAAAATATTGCGGTTAGATTGATTTGGCTTGTTTTAATAGCTATGTTAGTTCTATTTATAGGTTTAACCTAAATATTAAGGCCGTCGTGGCGCAGTGGAACAGAGTCTAAGTGTAGATGTTCAGGTCGTGATTCTTTAGGTGGTACTTGGGGTATTTTACATTACTTTCAATTCCTCACTATGGTAAACAAATTATTGGGTTGAGATTCCCATACTCAAAATGAAATATTTTGAAAATCAGGGAACAATGGAGATCTGAGTCTTTTAATGCTAGGGCTCCCTCTACGTGAAAAGAAGCGTGAAGCTGCTTTAAATTTATGTTCATCTTATTGGTGCTAAATACTGCTATTCAATCTATATAGTAGTAATTTTTTTTATATTATAATATAGCAATGAAAAATATATATTTTTAATGATTTTACACTTTGATCGCAAAACAATGAAACCATCAAAAGTCAGTTAAAACGTTTTAAAATTTTGTAATGTTCTGACCTATCCAGATCATTATCTTCAGGAATGACACGGTAGGAAACGGGAAATTTACAAATGCCTGGCTTTCAGTTGGAAATGTATAAAATTATAGTCTACTTCACGCAGCAAAAGGTTTTTCCTCTCAGTAAAAAAAAAAATCCAATGGAGTGAATGACTCGTAAACCTAAGCTCGGGTGTTATTTTATACTTGATCTCGCCCGCGGCTTTGTTTACATAAGTGTTCTGCAGGACTGTTGTTTTAGAGTTAACTGTTTCGTGCATAAACGCCTTCACATGCTGTGTTCAAATAATTTTGTAGAACGTATCTTTGGTATGATGCTAGTTTATTTTGCATATGCAATTATTTGGGAAAATGTGTTTTCATATATGAAATGTGTATTGAGAACGTCGCAACGTCGTGGCACGACAGTGTGATCGCAAACGCGACAGTTAGGGGTCCAATTCCCACTCAGAGGAATGAATTATTATTTATTATTTTTTTATTTAATATTCCGATCTGGTAATAAATATAAATATACATTTGTATGCATTTCAGATACAAAATGATTAATAGAAAGAAACCAGCGTAGCATTTTGCCTAAATAGAATAGACAAATTATTTGCTTTCAAAAATAACATTACTACGTAATTTATACATACATACAACCAACAAATACAAAAATCTTAGTAGCACAAAAAGGACGCCAAAACAACAGCAGAAATTGAAATCAATTAAACGCTCAAAGAAGATTCCAAACAATAAAGATAATCAAAATAATTTATACAATTTTATGTTAATACCAATCTCGACAATACAAATGAAAATTATAACGTAACATTCTATGATATAATTGATTTTTCAACAAAGTCCAATTCGGCGAGTCGGCGTACCTTGACAGCAAACAAACGGAATTTGATTGATTATGAAAATTCCGATACCCTTAGAATATTCGAACTTTAAATTCCTCGATCGACTCCGGGGAAATGAATTCCACTTTCGCCTAATGAAAATTCTTTGATACTTCGTTCCTTAATCTTGAAATTTCTAAATTCGAGACGTATTGTACTTTTTGAATGGAAACAAAAGGAAATGTTTTAATGTTATGACTTTCTGTATTATTATTTGCAAATAATTATTGAAATTGACATTTTTTTTTGTATTCTTCTGTTAGAAAAAACGGTTCAAGGTGTTCTCGTAGCCAGATTGTCTTCTGTTTATATCACAAATTAAGACAGTTGTTTTGGTTTTTAATAGTATCATAACACAGTATTTCTTATCATACATATTTCAAATCATTTTGCTTAACTCCGGCTGGATACTTTACTATCGCTTGTTTTATATGAATATCATTTACAGGCTTTGTAACATATATCTGCTATTACTAATCTAAACTACTACTCACAAAATTATTTAAAATTCCTTTATTTACTAGAACTAACCTAAAAAATATTAAATAAATACGTTCAAACTCTTATTCAATTTAACAACCATTTGCATTTGACTAGGTTTCCCTCGACATCGAGACCGAAATATAAAAACGGTAGAATTCAATGAATTCGACGACAGAGGAATCGACGATAAGGGCGACGTTGTATTTTTTCGTATCTCATTTCGCTCCATTAGCTTTACTTTGTTTCGTAGAACGTCTTCAAAAGTCGGTTTTTTACATGATGAGATCTCAGAATGCGTTAACTGGAGGAAATTCGTCTTGGAGCAACATTTCAATGGGAATTATGTGACAGTTTATGTTGTATTGTGTTTTTTTTTGTTTGTATTTTTTGTTGCTTAATTAGTTTTGTTATGCAAAGGACTTGTTTGGTTTTTTTTTAAAAGAAAATTGTTTTTTTTTTCGTGAATTGAGCAACAAACTCCCACGAATTTGTCAAAGAAATAATAAACTAAAATGGTTCAAAACGATTTATTACCTCCATACAATTTTGAATTATTTCATTTTCTTGAATTATAAAAGAAGCAACGCTTTTTCCCGCAAATCAGGGCAGGCAGAGATCCTAGTGAAAAAACCCGCGAAAGTTGTGCAGCAAGTATGGAACTATCTGCTTCGAGATATCGTGTAACGCCACAGCGCCACGACGGCCTCGAAAAACAAATTCTTCAGTACTATTAGAAGAATCCTTGAATATTTTTAAACTCGACAACAGAAACGCATAAAATATTTATCATGAGAGTTGTATGACGGGAAACAAATAGGGATCTTTCACACTAAACGTTCACAAAAGACAATATAAAATATTCACATACTCCCGCAAGACATTCTTATATAACAAGGATTCTGGAACATATTGTCGTTGAGAAAGATTTTAAAGTGACCTACATAAATGTACTGTATATATATTTTAGAGGAGAATTTCACTTATGCTCTACAAGATCCAAGATATTAAAAACTCTGTGCTATAAATCCGTTTATAATGGACTAGCTTATACTTTCAGCTCCACTTCCTAAGTCAATTGAAAATAACTAAGGTTAGTGTAGTTAACGATTATGATAGTGAAATGGTAAATTTATTGGGCTTCCGCAATAAATTATCTGACACAATAAGATTTTTTAAATTTGAACCAGTAGTGTCTGCGATTAACGTGTTTATCCAAATAATTAACTTTACATACATTATAAATAAATCTTTTCTTATCTTTAATTATTCTCACTCAGGAGAAGTAATTATTGCCATTTCCTTGCTCTGGTGACAAGACAAAATCCGGCGTTGAGTTCTGAAATAAAATGAAAATTTATTAAAATTTAGAGAGTAGACAGAGACAAACATAATTCTAATTTCCAATTTCCGTTCGATTTTTCAATATCACAATGTTGTATTTGTCACAACTCTCAACGGACCGTCTTTCAGTTCTCATTTTTTTTTCTCAATTCCGTTTTCTACTGCGAGCGGAGCGGGCCCATTAAGGACTACGTTGAACTCGCAAGAGTAAATGGCATAGGTACTCGTATTTCCACCAATAAATAGTCAAGCAGAACGGACCAAGCTCGTTACCAGAGTTAGGAAATGTAAATTTCATTACTCTGAGTGGGAATTGAACCCCCAACCGTCGCGTTTATAATTAAATAATATACCACTGCGCCACGAGGACTTTAGTCCATTGTTACAATATGTTGTTGTAGTATGCCTTTTATAATAGAGATACATCATCACTATTTTCCGGGAATATAATTTCTATTACTTCAACTTCACATAAGAATAATATTTATTATACAAACCCCAAGTAAACTCCAATGTTGAATATCAAGTTAAATATCTGATGTTAATATTCAGAAAGTTATTTCATTCTAGGTATATTTCATATTCTTATTAAATGAGTTCGGTATAAAAATAAGATTTACTTTTGCTTTTCCATTGTATTTCGCTTTTTATGTAATCTTGGACCTTAGCTCTGAGTTAGTGGCAATTATTGATACATATTTTTTTAAAGTTATTGTAGTAAGGACGCTCATTTTACACCACACACGATGGTTACGAATTAGCATGTTTTGCTCCACCCTGTGGCAGGATAGGTAGAAGGAACCAAGTGTCAAGACACTTCGTTCCCCACTTTTCGCTTAATAAGCGCCTTACTTTGTCTTGTTGCCAGAGCGAAGAAATAAAAATAATTGTTTCCCTCGAGCGAATATCGAATATACAACTGCAGCGTTTACACGCTTACCTTTCTATGTAATAAAGTAATTATTACAAATATTTTTTTTCAAAAGAATTATTTTTACTTATCTAAAAAAATATTTTACTAAAAATATCTCCTTTTCTTTATATTTATTAAATACGTTTAAATTTCTCCGGTCACAATGCGCTATGTGTAGAACAGATCTAGGCAGTAAATGTTGTCTTTATAATTTGGAAAAATTAGATTTTAGTATTATATCGCGAAATTTGTTATATTTATTCTGTATTTTTTCGGCTGTTATTAAACTTACAGAGGTACATGTTTTTCGTGTATGCTTAGTAAGTATAAGAATTTTACTTGAAGTACTCTAAAATTTTGCCCCAACTAAACATTTTAACGAGGATGTTAGTTTTAATTATTTTCAAAAAAACACAAAATGTATGAAAGTTTTTAGCTTTTTGAATGTACCTATAATGAGCAGAGAAGCCAGCGATGGGTTATTGCAATCTTCATAATATTTTGATTCATACAAAAATATTATTCGTAATAAAAATTCGTAATAATCGGAATAAATATTATAAATACAGTCACCAAAAGCTTTTTGAAGATTATTTTCTGTATTACATCGTAAATCATCCACCATTTGTGGTGAGTAAGACAGAAAAAAAATCTGAAATCGACATAATAAGCCATTTTCACATATAAAATTGGACTTATCATTCAACAGATGGCAAAATGATGTTTGTTTTTTTATATATATTTTGACGATTTGTACAAACATTTTGAAAACAACAACATTTGAAAATAACAACTTGTGACAAAAATTTAACAGCATAAATAAGATAATATTTAATATTTATTTAAATTCTAGAGTGGATAGAGAATGATGCAAAAAAAATGTTATCAAGCATATAAGTACCATATGAGCGCATATGGTACTTAGATAAGAGTATCTTTAAAAAGTTTTATTTCATTTAACTTAACCGTGTATTAGCATGTATGTTAAATCAGATTCAATTTGACCCATTTCCCATTGTCCGATTGAGCTGAAATTTACAGTACTATTTTAGATCTGATAACAATGACATATAATCGATATTGTTGTTAATACAAAATGGCCGCCTTAACAAATAAAATTTAAGTATCATATCGTGAAATGTGTTATACTTATTTTGTTAGGCTGATTCCCAATTTTTGCACAACCCACATAATATGGAAAAAATACAAATAATTGATTTATTTATAAATAAAAATAAAAAATATCCACGAAACTTCTTTTAAATGAATTTTTTGAATAGCTAATATTTTAAAAATGGCAAAATTCCGGAACATACTATATGGGATATAAATAGTTGGAAACGACATCCTCTTTCACCTGTAATCTGTAGTAATTGCTCATAAATTATTAATTAAATTATGAAATATTTCCTTCGCAATGAGCAGTCATTGGTTTGATTGACTTATTTAAATATTATTATATTGGCTAATTAATAATTGTACGGGAAGTAATCAAATGTGTATCAAAAATTAAGCTTTTATCATAACTGACATTTAGCTGTTGATAATTCTTGAGTCAATCGCATAAGTAAGAAGCATCATTTGACAAAGTGGGAAATAGAAATAATTTAAAGATACCTATTATAAATATTTTCCTCATATAGATCGAACCCACCGCATATACAATAAAATATTGGCAAACTTTTTTTTTCATATTAGGATATTATGTATGTTTTTTTATTACAAGACTAGTATATAATTAACCAACAAATATATTTTAGTGCAACCAAAGTATTTAATGCAAGACGTCAACTCGCTTACAGGTCGGAGGTAAGACAATACCACAACTGACAGTCCAATTATCCAGTCGCGATCCGCAATGGCCTCTGTAGTCTGTTCTCGATGCGATAGTCGTTTTTACAGAAATGAGGGGCAAAATAATTGGTTCGCTACAATAACTTATCGGTTTTTTTACGATCGACGTTGCAAGTTGAAATCTTTGCTTTTATTAATATTGTACAGTGAGTTGTCTATACAAAAAATACGCTTTTGTTTATTTTTTCTATCAAGAACATATGAACTTATAAAAATTATCGATATCAAGATAGTGAATAGGAATAAATAATATTGAATAAAGGATAATAAGAGTATTGATACAAAAAAGAATAAAAGATAATGTGATTCTATTACATTTTTATTAATGGAGTAATGTTAAGTTTAGTAAGCTTCCTTTGAAAGACTACGAATAAAACATATGAAAATATACTTTTAAATTTAACATTGTCTACTTTAAAATAATTACATTTTAAGTCAAGAATATTATGTTTTCGATACAGCCTCAAAATACTTGTCCACTTCTTCTTTATCCTGGCACTGCAATTGAACATTTGGATCACCCCATTCAACTTCAGTTTTGTCATACCATATAAATTTCCCCTTCAGAGACTGGTCACAGTCTAATGCCAAATAAACAGGGGCTTGACTCGCTTCATCTATGGATAAATCTCCATGTTGCATAGTCATGTCACTTTTAACAAAACCAGGGTGTAATGAGTTAATTGATATATTTCTGCCTATTGTGGCTTGGTGAACTCTGGTTAGGGCGCATATAGCAATTTTTGATATACGATAAGCGAGCAGAGCGGTAGCTGCAAAATCATTTTCATTCAAAATATTATTTTGAACTGATTCCAAAAACCAATCTACAAATTCATCAATTTCTTTGATTTCCAAATCTTGTTTCGTAAGTCTTTCAACCCAATAGGTGTTTTTTAAATTTGAGATGTGACCACAGTCGCTAGAGACGTTTACTACTCTTGCATTATCACTTAGTAACGGAAATAAATAATCTTGAATATTAAAATAGCTTCAACATTCTGCACTTTCCTATCTTTATATGTAAATAGAATCAAAATCGAAAATCAATAATCCAAAGTAAACTAACTATTTGCTTCCAAACAATGATAAACGCTTTCACAATATTAGCAATCTTGCTTACCGTACATCAGCGTAAGTATCATTGAGTTCTCCTTTGTATAATGTTGCGCAATATTTTATATGTATCAATATCACACTTTTGTTGGATTATTTACATGTAAATATTAGATTAGATGATGTTAAAATATTAATACTAAACGAGCGAGTCGGATTCGTCCATTATTAATAATGACGCAAATTATTATAATGATGATATGTCAACCGGAAGTACGACTTATAAAAATTTACAAATTGAAATTTGCGATTAAATCATACAAAACTTTTTTATCTAAACCTTTTTATATTTTTATGCAATGAAACGTAAACGATTCAATATGCTGATTATAGGATGGATTTTGTTTTTTCAGAGAAAGTTTTAATTTCATAGAAACAAAAGAAATTTTTGCAATAATCTAGGAACAACACTACAGAAAAAAGTTTTTATGAGTGTGGTTAACCTGTGGAGAGTTGTTGGCTTTTGTATAATCTTGTATGTTTTCTAATTTAATAATGAACTGTACTGTTTAATTTTCTTGAATATAAAATAAGTAGAAAATAAAATTAATTAATTAATTCAAGTTAAATTTCATTACAATAGATACTACACCAAAACTAAATCAATTCCAAAATAATAATATCTGAAAAAAAAATAGGCCACAATCATCGCCCATAATTCGGTAATTTCACGTAACGAACGTGTAAAAACAACTACACAACAACATATTAACGCCATTACCACAGCAAATAACTTCATTAATCTCGCCCATTGGGCGGTAAGGAAACAGTTCTTCGTGTGTTGCGAATAGTGAAGGTACATTGTGTAAAGATGCTATTGAGTGTTTTTTTTTTTTGAGGTATGTAAACATACGGGAGCATTTTCTTTCACATTTCGATTTTTTCTAAGATTTTTTTTGTTGGTTAATTGGTTGTTATTTTTCTTTTAATTTTATGTTGTATTTTGTATCGCTTTGTTACGAGACTAACGAAATAAAAATAATTAATTTTTATATGTTTTTTTTTCTGAGTAAACGGGGCATCCATGTGGCGGTTTTGTTCTTCTTAGAAAGAAGAACAAATCACAGGACGTAAAAACAGGGCGTTTTTTTTTTGTTGATTAATAAGTTATTTTTTTCTCATGTAGTTATCTTATATTCTTTATCACCTTGTTATGAGACAAATTCAAGATGAACATGGACAAACAACAACGGATTGATGGACGGTTACGAAACCGTCCAGCAAAATTCTTTTTTTTTAATTTTTCCTCAATCCCGTTTTCCACTGCGAGCGGAATAGGCCCGCCATTAAGGACTACGTTGAACTCACAAGACTAAATTTCATAAGTACTCGTATTTGCACCAACAAAGAGTCATGCAGAAAGGTCCAAGCTCGTTACCAGAGTGAGGAAATGTACCCGCAATTGAAACCCCAACCATCGCGTTTACAATCAAATACCGCTGCGCCACGATATCCTCAGTATTGTTGCAATATATGTATTTTTATAATATGCCTATTATATAAGAGGTAGGTACATCAAATTTTCCAGGAATATATTTCTATTATTTCAACTTCACACAAGAATAATATTTATTATACAAACCCCAAGTAGTCGAATGTTGAATATCAAGTTAAATATCTGATGTTAATATTCAGAAAGTTATTTCATTCTAGATATATTTCATACTCTTATTAAATGAGTTCGGTATAAAAATAAGATTTACTTTTGCTTTTCCATTGTATTTCGCTTTTTATTTAACCTTGGGCCTAAGCTTTGAGAAAATATATCTCGGTTAGTGGGAATTATTGGTTAATATGTACCAATATGTATAAAGCTATTGTAGTGAGATAAGGACTTAATACCAGGCACGATGGTTACAGCATAGTATATTGGTGGTTTTAAGGTAGGCAGAAAGAAATTAGTGTCAAGACATTCCGTTCCCCACATTATGCACAATAAACGCCACGTTTTGTCTCTCATTTTCCCAAAGTGAAAATCAAACCTACAAACGTAGCGTTTACACTCTAACACTGTGCTGCTGACTACAACGACTTTAATTATTATAATGTTGTTCTAAGTAATAAATAGTTATTAGGTATAGTATTATTTTTTAAAAATAAGTATTTATTATATAAAACTTACTTATCAGGAATAATACTCAAAATATCTATCTTTCTTCAGATTTGTTAAATATTTTTAAGTTTTTTTTTCCACTCAAAACATGTTGTGTGTGGAACAGACTTGGGCAGTAAATGCTATCTTTATTACTTGAAAGAAAATAAGATTTTAGAGTATCATATCAAGAAATGTGTTTTATTTATTCTGTATTTTTTCGACTGTCATTAAACAGAGATATGTTTTTCGAGCATCCTTAGCAAGTAAAAGATTTTACTTGAAGTACTCTAAAATATAGCCACAACTGAACATTTTAACGAGGGTGTTAGTTTTAATCATTTTCAAAAAAAAACACAAAAAATATGAAAAGTTCTATCTTTTTCAATGTACCTATAGCATTAATCCTCACGAATCTTGGAAAACGAGCGGAGAAGCTAGCGATGCGTTATTGCGATCTCCATATTTCATTCATTCAAAAATATTTTTCGCAACAAAAAGTTATCGCCGGAGAAAATAATTTTTATTTTTATATTGCAAATACGTTAGACTACCTACGTAAGTACTTACGTTACATGAAATATCACATGGGGCTTCGATGCGATATCGTACGTAAAAATCAAATCAAATCAGCTTTATGCTGTATCACGCACTCAGCAGAGTAGGCACAGGGCACCTACTGTTAAGATACTCCTTTCCTCACTTTTGCATTGCGAACGAGTGTCGGAACTCATAACTAATAATTCATTTAGTCGAGTGGGGATCGAACCCACAAGCGTAGCGTTCAGTAACACCCTTGTGCCTCCGCGCCACAACAGCCTCTTAAAAACCTTAATTAAAATCGAATATATACGTCGTCAAATGTGTATAAAAAATTATAAGAATTTCATTGACCGATAATTCTTGTGTAAGCATCAATTGTTAAATAAAATTGAAAATATAAATGAAAAAATAAATATTTCATTTCCTCGAGTCGGAATCCAACCCACAACCAGTCGATTTACAGGCACACTTTGTGCCCCTGCGCCACGATTGGCCTCTTTAATATTACTTATGTTTTTTTATTATTATCAGATTAGCATATTATATTTAACCAACAAATATATTTTAGTACAACCAAAGTATTTAATGCAAGACGTCAACTCGCTTACAGGTCGGAGGTAAGACAATACCACAACTGACAGTCCAATTATCCAGTCGCGATCCGCAATGGCCTCTGTAGTCTGTTCTCGATGCGATAGTCGTTTTTACAGAAATGAGGGGCAAAATAATTGGTTCGCTACAGAAACTTATCGGTTTTTTTACGATCGACGTTGAAAGTTGAAATCTTTGCTTTTATTAATATTGTACAGTGAGTTGTCGATGACGTTTTTTTTTCTTTATTTATTTTTAGTGAGATTATATGAATGCTTATGAATTTAAAAAAAAAGTTATATCAATGTAGTCGTGTCGTCGTGGCGCAGCGGCACAAAGTGTGACTACCAAATACCAATGTAAAACCCACTGGTTGTGGGTTCGATTCCCACTCGAGGAGATGAAATATTTACTTAAATTTATATTTCCATTTCTTCGCTCTGGTGTCGAGGAAAAGCGCGGTGTTGAGTTCTGCCACTCAACACGCAATGCCTGCAGAATTCGGCAGAAAGTGGGGAACGGAGTGTCTTGACATTAGGTTCCCTCTGCCTACCCTGCTGTGTGCGGGATACAGCGTGAAGCTGAATTTATAACAAGATTATTAGTTTCACGCTGTATCTTGTTATCACTCAGGGTAGGCAGAGTTCCCCACTTTCTGGTGAAATCCGGAAGTTGAGTAGCGTGCTTGCGTATTGAGTAACGGAACTCACAGCCAAACTTTACCTCGACATCAAAGCGAAGAAATGCAAATATAAATTTAAATAAATATTTTAATTTCTCGAGTGGGGATCAGACTCACCAACAGTCGCCACAATCACACACTTGTGCCCCTGCACCCCAATTGGCCTCATATTAAGATTGGAAGAAGTATAGGTATACTTAATAAACAATAATAGAAATATTGATAAAAAAAAATATTGATCTTGAAGGATCACCAACAAAAAAAAATTATATACTTTTTTGTGTAAAAATTATCTACTTTAAAATAGTAACATTTATAACTAATCGTATTAAGTCTTCGATACAGCCTCAAAATACTTGTCTGCCTCTTCTTTATCCTGGCACTTTAATTCAACATTTGGATCAGTCCAATCAACTTCATTCTTGTCATACCATATAAATTTCCCCTTCAAAGACTGGTCACAATCTAACGCCAAATAAACGTGGGCTTGACTCGATTCATCTATGGATAAATCTCCATGTTGCATAGTCATGTCAGTTTTAACAAAACCAGGGTGTAATGAGTTAATTGATATATTTCTGCCTATTGTGGCTTGTTGAACTCTAGTTAAGGCGCAAATAGCAATTTTTGATATACGATAAGCGATCAGAGCGGTGGAAGCAAAATCATTTTCATTCAAACTATTATTTTGAACTGATTCCAAAAACCAGTCTACAAATTCATCAATTTCTTTGATTTCCAAATTTTGTTTCGTAAGTCTTTCAATCCAATAGGTGTTTTTTAAATTTGAAATGTGACCACAGTCGCTAGAGACGTTTACTACTCTTGCATTATCACTTAGTAATGGAAATAAATAATCTTGAATATTACAATAGCTTCTATAATTTACATCGATGACACGTTTGGCCTCAACATAAGTAGTCTTGCTAAAATTCTCCGGTATAGTAGCAGCATTGTTAATTAATATATCAAGACTTGAATGTTGTTGCTTTAAATGTTTGGCAAAATTTTCTACATTTTTTTTGTCAGTGATATCCAATTGGTAGAAAATTGGATTGAATCCTTCTTCTTTTAATTTTTTTATAGCTTCTTCTCCTCTTTTTATGTCTCGAGCAGTTAAATACACTACTTTAACTCCACGCCTACAGAGTTCTCTCACAATACCGAAACCGATTCCCTTATTAGAACCGGTCACTACAGCAACTTTGTCGATCATTATGACTCGACAGGCAGCGCCCGACTGAAGGATATTTGAATACATTACATCTGATTATGTGACTAGTACTCATTGTTTTGAATTATCTAACATTAGATTGTAATATGTAGATAAGTATCAACGATAATTATAATGCACTAATATATGTATGAAATAATTTAAATATTTTCTTAATATTATTCTTTTTTTTTTTCAACATAAACAAATTATTTTTCTTCTTATTTTCAATATATAGGGATATATTATATGAATTTTAACACACTTTAATACGCTATGTCCCATAAACTAGGCAGAATTTGACTGGCGTCTTAATAATTCACTCCCTCTGCCTACTAACTCAGTGACTTTTTACAATATTTATTTTATAAACAAAATTTTAGTATGTATAATGAAAATTTATGTTTAGTTCAACATTATATGAAATTCGTGTAAACATAACTAACGCGCTAATTGCTTTGTACAATATATTTGCTATATTGATCATTAACATTGTTTATTTAACACTTCACGTGAACTGTTTACTATTGTAGTATGAGTGGCAAACTCTTGACACTGACTTTCTATGTACCATATATTAAAATAGTTGTATGTGCCATAATAATAAATGCACCATGCACTAAAATAATTGATGCCAGTCGTGGCACAGGATACTTAGATTTACTTTCTATTACCATTTACACATTTCCGTTCCCCTCTTTCCGCAAAATTCTTCAGACATTGCGTGTTGAGTGGCGAAACTCAACTTCGCGCCTCATACCAAAGAGAGACAATGAAAATATTTTATCAAGTGGAAATCGAATCCATAGCCCACTGTATTTTCAGTGGCCAGCGGCTGGCTACATATATTTCTATCTAAGGATTAGGGGCCGTTCAAGTATTACATAAGCAGTTTTTTTACAATTATTGCCCCTACCCCCTCCCTCCCATATGTCATCAAAAATAAGGAATCCTCTTAAAAATATTTCATTGAACACGTAAAAAATAAGCAAACCCAAGACCCCCCC
>JAATLQ010035728.1:0-11258 GCA_013421005.1 Heliconius erato x Heliconius himera | reverse complement strand
TCTCCTTTGTATAATATTGCGCAATATACATATGTATATGTATGTATCAATGTTATGTTAAAATTTGAATATTTATCTGTAAATATTTGATTGGATGATGTTAAAACATTAAAACTAAACCAGTTAAGTGCGAGTCGGACTCGTCTACTATTACTATACGCGTATTAATATCACGATTGTAGGTCAACGCGTACGACTATAGTACGTCTTATAAAAATTTACTAATTTATGTTTGCGAGCGTATATATTCGTTTTATATGAAACTAGAGGGCGCGCGTGGCTTCGCCCGCTTATAAGGAGTGAATTCTAAAAAAAACCACGAAACACATGTTCAATAAAATATTTTTAACAGTCTGAATTTAAATTTTTATAAAAATCGGTGGCATTTTAAAGATTTTTCCTTATAAACTTTCAACCCCTTATTTGAACCCTTACGGGGTGAATTCTTAAAAACCATGAAACACGTGTTCAATGAAATATTTTTAAGAGCCTGAATTTCAAATTTTATAAAAATCGGTACAGATTAATTTTTTTTTCCATACAAACTTTCAACCCCTATTTCATCCCTTTGGGGTTAAAATTTTCCAAATTCCCTTCTTAGTGGATGTCCAGAATATGAAAATAAACATCTGCCCAAATTTCACGTTTCTACCATCAGCGGTTACGGCTCTGCGTGCGTCTTACCTCAGTCAGTCAGCACAAGTCCTTTTATATATATAGATAAACTGCAAATATAAGTTTGTAAATTTTATTTATCTATTTATAGATACTATTTTTATTTGGTATATATCATTTTAAATTGTTACTTCCATGCGATCATCAGACAAATGAAAAAAAAATATATGATACGGTAGAAAATTTGCATCACCTTTAAAATAAATCTAAATCTTAACAACTTTTTTATTTTCCTCTCTTTATCTGTTTTTTGTCTTCGTGGGGTATCCAACACGTAGTATAGAAAACCTAATATCAAGACATTCCATTCCATCGTGGCCGAACTGGCTTTATTTTGTATCAGATCAATGAAATAAAAACAAATCATTACTCAGAGTGAGAATCGAATCCACAACAATGACGTTTACAATCAAACTTGCCACTCATCTTAAAAACTAAAAACGACTTATACAATACTAAAACACCCATTGACTTCTCTTATATACCTACTCTTCCAATGAATGTCATAAGCCAACGTTTATAGTGAACAGTGGAAATGCAGGCAGATTGCGTAGCAGCTCTTGAATACGTACCGTGACTTGTTCAAATATCGGAATCGATAGGCTATGCTCGTAAATACGGCTTCAAAATCATTTGTAAAGTGGAAAGTATCAATGTTTAGCCTTTTAAAAAGACTTTTGTTCTGTAAAAGGAGAAGGTTATCAATTCCTCTTTTGATGGTTCTTCTTTTGAACGCTGGTGGTTTCCGTGTTTGGTCTAGTTTTGACAATGTTATACATTAGAAAGTTAGCAGTTATTTATAGCATGTTGTCCAATAATAAATAATCCATAAAAGAGCATAACTTTTTTTGTTCATAAGCCGATTGATATAAAACAAACATTGAATGTTAAGGGAAAAATTTTCCCAAAATACAATAGTGAAAATTGCAATTAAATCAGTTTAGTCTTTTCTGAGATTAGCGTGAACAAACGCACAAAAATACTGTGAGTTCTATTACGCCATGAATCAAAAACAATATTTCACTTCCTCGAATGGGGACCGAACCCACAACCAGTCGATTTTGCAGTCACACTTTGTGCCTCTGCGCCAGTCGTGGCGCAATTATATAATATAATTGCTAGTCTTAATATAAGATAATATCTTTACTATTTTAAAATTAAACTAGGGCTCCGATAACTATGTACGTGATATAACGAAAATAAACTTAATAATATAAATATAAAAATATCGCTTCCATTAGGGAATATTGAATTTCTGCGCGAACAATAAAAGGACATTTAGTATGGAATATAGGTTCGACGGTGGATGTTAAATATGAACTGAACGGTTAAGCTGACGAATCTTTTAGTTCTGATTTAATATTCCGTTTTTGATGTGATTTTTAATATATTTTTTTAACATTAGTAAAATGGTTAGTGCCTTTTATTAATCCGTTAATTTTATTATAAATATTTTATTGTAAATATAAATCCGTTATGTTGATGTAGTATAGTATTTTATGCCATATATTATTAATAACAATAATTTAACACATTACATTTGTATAGGGTAACAGAGAAGCAGGGTAGCAGAGAAAATTTAGTGTCAAGACACTGTTTGAACGAGAACTCTGCCCCAATTCGAAATATTGACTGTCGAGTAGCGCTTTGTATGATATGAGCGGAAAATGAAAATAATACATTTCTCCCAACTGGAAGTCGAACCCACAACCATCGCGCTCATAACCGCAATCTTGTACCCTTGCGCTACGACGGCCTGAACATTAACATGTTTAATTTTTAGTTAACATCTTATAATAGATAATTAGGTGTAAAATTAATTAAACTAATTATTACCATCCGAGTTAACTGACGGTTCATGCTGTCTATCAATTATTGGAGGAAGTCGAGAGTAAATCGCGGTTAATATGCTAATTTCATTTCTAATCACAATAAGCTGTCAAAGAGAATGCTGATACTGTGCGGTATGATGATGATTATAAATCAGTTGTTTATTCTGAAAGTTTATATTTATATAATTTAGTTTTACATAATCAAAAACTATAGGATCATACAATTTCGAAATTTGACAAGAAGTTAAAAGTGCATATTAAAACGTTGACATACTATCCCGAAATTGGTGCAGAATCCTATTTAAGTAGAATTTCACTCGCACTTGACCAGTTTTTTTTATTATTTTATAAAGTGCAATAAAGAGTATTTATATAAATTTAAACAGGAGTCCTATGAAGCAAGACTGGTTCATAGCGATACCTGTCTGCTCGCTATATTACCTCGAGGTGATACACACCAATACGTCCCCGATGTAGGGTAGGCGGCGACAAAACCAGCGCCACTGCCACCCAAGTGACCCAACACGCTTGATCCGTAACAGTGGGAAGGGGAGAACGGTGGAAAATAGCTACGTCGAATATAAGAGGAAGAGTGAAAAGAAGATAAATGAATTATTACATGTGATTGATGATAGAAATTTGGATGTTGTTTGTGCGACTGAGGCCCAGAGAGGACCACGACAAGGGTAGGTGTGTATAAGTACAATCACAAATTCCAATTCTATACACCCATCACCGAAAATTTTAACTGAAATTATATTTAGAAGCGTAATACAATATTTTTTTTTACAAAACACATAAAAAAATTGTACGTGGGTTTTGGAATTTGGTCAAGGCTGGTTCTTAGAAGTGCGGGTTCACATCCCACTACTACTTTTGAATTTTTATATGTTTTATAAGTTTTTTTTCTTTAATAAATGCGGAAAAACATTTATCAAGATATTAAAAATAGTATAATAGAGCATGGGTCCATACCCACATACAATCATTACGAGCTCAAATATCTCGATACAGATATGCCCAATTCATTACTGAGCAATTTTAATATTGAAACGTATGGACATATCACATATATAGAATCTACGTACATATATGTATAGTAACTATCGTGCGTCGAAACATTTAACTATTCTGTTAAATTGCGACTTTTTTTAAATTTAATATGAAAATTTAAGGCCAGTCGTGGCGCAGTCGCACAAAGTGTGACTGTAAATGCGACTAGTTGTGGGTTCCCCTTAATAGAAATAATTTGTAAGTAAATAATCATATTTCCCATTAGGGTTCCGTAACCAACTACCTGCTGTACAGGAAATGTGTAAAGACTAAAATGTTACCTAATAATATCTATATATTATTTCTATGTATACATACGTCTCGATATTTACCGAAATTTCAATCATAAAAATAATATTCATATAGCAGTAGCAGTACCTAGTAATCGTTCTAAAAGGCACACAAGAAAGGCCATTCAGGTAAACTTTTCTAATAAAATATTCCATTGAGAAAACGATTCCTTGTTTTTATTTAATCCATATAAAATAAGTAAGCAGGTGAAGGGGATGGTACAAATTCCACGTCCGCGCCCCCACACAACCCTCTTTCAACAGAATATTTGAGTGCCTAAAGGAAATCCTTTCATTTGGCCTCACAGTAATTACGCTTAGTGAGCCTTTTCTAAAAATCCCTAATTTCAGTGGAGAAATAACTAAGAGATTTTTTTTGGCTATTTGAAGCCTTTAAGCCAACTTTTTGATCAGATTGTTATTTTTGTAAAAGACTTTTGTGTAAGTTTTGTAATATAAAGATATATAGATAGATAGATATATGTGTTTGGGGTCGTGGCTATGCGACTGTAAACGCGACAGGTTGTGAATTCGATTCCCACTTGTAGAAATGAAATATTTAATATTTTGTTTTCTGCGCTATGGCAACGAGATAAAGCGCGGTGTTGATTTCTGCCATTCAACGCGCGATGCCTCCAGAGTAGGAAAATAGGGAACGGAATATGTCTTAATGGAGTGTTTTAACACTAGGTTCTTAGATTCCCAGTGCGAGATACAGCGTGTACCTATAAAAAATATTATGTATATAAGTGATGCAGTTACGCAGAACGCAGATAAGATATATTTAACAAAAAAATGAATTGTTGTTTATTCAAATGCTCATTTGAGGAGTTTATACATGCTATTTAGCTCCGGAATTGTGATAACTGGCAAAGAAATAGAGTGAACGGTGATGGGAAAAGTTTTTTTTCTTCGAATTCAAGTTTTTAAAAAATACTAAAAGGAATATTAAATCAGCTTCACGCTGTATCCCGCACACAACAGGGTAGGCAGAGGGAACCTAGTGTTAAGACACTCCGTTCCCCACTTTCTGCCAAGTTGCGGGCATTGCGTGTTGAGTGGCAGAACTCAACGCCGCGCTTAGCCTCGACACCAGAGCGATGAAATGGAAATATAAATTTAAGTAAATATTTCATCTCCTCGAGTGGGGATCGAACCCACAACCAGTCGGTTTTACAGTCACACTACGTGCCGCTGCGCCACGCCTGGCCTCAAAAAATAATATTTATTCTATAATCTAATAAATAAATTATAATATAATTAATTAGAATGAATTTTAATTTACATTATTGTTCCAATTTTATGGGAGAGGCGCGTTAATCAAGCGCCAATTCAGATCTACTCCTCCGCCATAGACCAGGGCGTGGAAGAATGCGGTATATGTAACTTCAACTCCCCTTACCCTAGAGGAACTGCTGTCCCTCCTGATGTCTGCCTTAGTCATGGCGATGCTCCAGCTAGTCTTCAATTATTTGTTTGCTGTCTACGTATCATAAGACATTCAAAAGGAGGATTGTGGCGGGTCACCATCTATCCAGAACATGGATTGTAAGGACGAAAGCATTTCCAATAATAGAAAAGGATAATTTACACACTACAGGTAACAGGTTAGGCAAAACTTATGTAGTGTTAAGTCACTCTATTTCCCACTTTTCACCGAATTGTCGACGCCTTATATTTATTGTATGAACGAACTCGACGAACTACTTATTGTTCATAAGGAGGATTTAGATTGTGTACACATTTTGCAAAAGTAATAGTGAGAAAACGCTATAATTAGAAATGTAATTACATCATTAAATACTGTAAAATTATTTCTTTCACGAGGAAATGTTAATTAATAAAATAACAAAATGGAATAAGGAAAATTTATATAAATTATATAAAATTGGTATAAAGCCGTCACCATTGAATAAGTGTCAGGAAAGGCTTTATGAAGCAACAGGCGACATTATATTAGGTTCTATTGTTTGGCACAAGTTAAAAGTTGAACCTCCGAGTAAATTAACACCGAGAGAACGATGTTTTTTCTTTCTCTTATAAAAAATCTCTTTAAAAATATTTTTGAGGCCAGTCGTGGCAGGGGCACTAAGTGCGACTGTAAAAGCGACTGGTTGTGGGTTCGATTTCCAGTCGACGAAATGAAACTTATATTTATATTTTCTTCGCTCTGGTGTCGAGGCAAAGCGCGGCGTTGAGTCCCGCAACACAACACGCAATGCCTCCAGTAAATGAAGGAAAGTGACACTAGGTTCCCTCTGCTCTGCTGTATGCGGGTTACAGTGATGAAGCGGATGAAGCAATTTTTTTTTATTTTCTATCATATTTTTATGAGTGAGTGAAAAGTGAACAGAGTGTATATTTATTTAGATAGTGTAGTGTAAATTAATGAAGTGAAAAAAAAACTGGAAAAATAACACAGGATTTTATTATTTCTTATAGTGTTTTTACACACTTAGGTAAAAAAAATATTATTGAGATGTAAAAAAAAATGTGACAACAGCGAGCATCGGTTACTTTGACAGTCATTAAATTTGACTTTCCCAAGAACACGGGCTGTTGTTCGTATTTACATATGTGTTTTCATACATTTATTATCACCTGTAATATACGTCACCTATAATTTCCTTTCTCTTCATATTCTCTTTAGATGTATTTTTTTTATATTATTGTCGTAATAAAGTTCGAATACATTCTTATATCATGATAAGTACCTACTAACTTCTAATAAAATAATATATCCACATACTTACAAAAAAAAATCTAATAAAAACAGCTTCATGCTGTATCCCGCACTCAGCATGATATAGGTATAACACTATAATCAATTTATTTATATGTTCTTTAAAAAAATGTGTTAGTGTTAAGAGGAGTTCAGAGTCAAAGAGGGGAGGTCAGAGTTAAAGAGACACGCATTTTGCGGGAGCTCCTCAAGCCTATCCTAGTTATTTTTAATATTTTTAAAATGTTATTCCACATTTAGGAAAGAAAAATACTTATTTAGAAAACCGACCAGGTCGATTTCCAGGAGGCGCGGTTTGAGTCCCGCTACGTTGAAATTTTTATACATTTTCTATATAAGTACTATCCTTAGTTGTCTGTCGCAAAACTCAAGCAAGAATTTTTCCACGTTAAGATAACCTTGCAATGAAGTTGATTTTTCCTTTCTTCTCTGTAGCAGGTTTATTTGAAATGCAGACTTCTATGCTTTAATAAACAAAAGAAATTTCCCTACATGATTCAATCTAGATATTTTTTTTAATTTACTTATTATTATGTCAATTTCACACCAAAAATATCATCATGTTATGTATTCGTGTTTTACATACTTTCTCATAAATATTTTGTTTTAAAATCATTAAAAACCATATTTATTTTGATTGTCACATAAAAATAATACCTCGTTAAATTTTAATAAATATGACAAAAAAATAATCTTTTCGCCATATAAATCAAAAATGTTTCATACTCTTTATCTATCAGTATTAGATGCTTCCTTTGCAGGACGCAAAGGATCCATGGAGTGCGGTCGTGACACGTAAATGTTTCCGGCGGACTAAATACAAGCAAACTTACTATCAAAGTAAGACATCTGAGATTTCTCAGTGTTTATGGCTGAAAAAGTTGTCGATCTATAGTGTTTGTATTACAGTAAGTAGAGGGAACAGTGCAAAGAGTCTCCGTTCCTACATTCCGCCTATATTTCAATGTATGACGGAATTCAACGCCATGCTTTTTCTTATAAAATAACTCAATACTTCGAGTGAGAATCGAACAAGCAACCGTCGCATTTACAGTTAGACTGCCCTGTGTTAAAATAATTAATAATTATATATTTGGATTTGGTTAATTGCTTACCGTACTGTTAGTGAGCTAACACATTTTTACATATTAAGTACTCCATATCTGATTTTATCGCATAGTCGATGATGCCCCGTGTAGATTCCCTTTAAAATATCGATTACCACTATCAATGTAATCTCTTTACTATTACACTTTACGATGTAATATAACAAAGTTTAACAATAAATGTGTGTATCTCGCACAAAGTAGCATAGGCAGAGGTGACCTGGGAGTCTAGTGTCAAGACACTTCTAGTCCCCACTTTCTGCTGAATTCTGTAGGCATTGCGTGTTTAGTGGCTGACCTCAACGGCATGCTTTGTTTAGTTACCACAGCGAGGAAATGAAAATGTTTAATACATTTTATTTCCTCGAATGGGAATGGAACCCGCAACCGATCGCGTTTACAGTCACGTGCTTGTGCCCCTACACCACGATTGGCCTAAACTGGCACTGAATTTGAAACTGAAGACTGGAAACTATCGACAAATCAATGTTGTGTGAGGGCGTCGTGGCTCAGAGGTAACAGCGGTAAATTGTATCTACGGCTTTGGATTCGATATCCATTTAATGGAATGAATTGCTTTTACTCCCCCGCTCTAGATTAAATCAAGAGCGGCGTTGAGTTCCGGCATTCTATCTTAAAAATTGGGTGGTACATCTAAGTAAATATACCTCATTCCGTTCTAACCATGATAGAAAAATATCTTATTCACATATCAAAGAGTATTTCGGTAATAAGATTTGATATTTACCAATAAGGGTGTTAATGGAGCCAAAGTAGGTTCCACCCTTCCAGTACAGGAGCATATAGCGAGAAGAAATTGCTTCGTGATCGCCGGAAACATTTCAAATATGTATATGTATACTGAACTGTACGCGATCGTTATTGAGAACTTTCCAGAGAGATAGACACTAAACGCCAGGTTTGGTTTTCTGTTAAGAAAATCTATTTATATTATATTAATCTATGCTCTATATTTATAATAAAATCGATGATACAAATTGTTTTTTCATTTAAATTTTTAAAAAACATTTTTTTTTTTGGAATCTATTACACTTACCAATGTAACAAAATAATGATTTTTAAAATTTGTGCCTGTTTCTCGGTGCGTTTGTTCACGATAAACAATTTAAATTTCCCTTATCCTTTAGTGCTTGTTTTGTTATAAAATAAATCAGCTTCATGCTGTATCGCGTACACAGCAGGATAGGTAGAGGGAACCTGGTGTTAAAACACTCTCTTCCCCTCTTTTCGCTGAATCTTATTAGTTCATCAATACAAAAGTTATATAATTATAAAATATTTCGTAAATTGCTGTTAAATAACTACTCATTGAACTAACTGAAACTGTGAATTTTAATGTATAGACGTTGTCTTTAAATTAAAAAATTTTTGTTAATTATTTCTCCACACTTATTGACAAATAAAAATAGAATTTTAGAAAAAAGTAAACTACAAAAAAGTTATCTTTCGTCAAAAATAAACGCCTACACACATAAGGGTTCATATGTAGAACCCAAATCTTTTTCCCTCCTATGTTGTCCAATATTAAAAAGCAGGTATCTCGAAACACTATCGACAGTAAGTTCACACACTTAATGCCGGCTAAGGATACAAAATTACTGGACAAGCCTTAATAAACAAGAATGCACGTCCAAATCCAAATCCAAAAGTATGAACAAAGTAACAAACGTTCACGAATTTCACCAGATTTAAATACTTTAAGAACTCCTTTAAGACTCTTCCTTTGCTTTCGGAAAGTGTGGAACGGAGTGTCTTAACTAGGTTCCGTCCGCCTACCCTGCTGTGGGCGGGATACAGCGTGGAGCTTATTTATTTATTTGTATTTATTTATTTACTCACAGGTAAAATGAAACGAATAGCGCCAGTACATACATTATTCGGAGCATGTATCTTCAATTTAGTAACGACCACGCGAGCCCCGCAAGAGTCAGGAGACTAAAAACGTAGACAAAATTAATGAAGTTGTTGCCGAATACACGACCCTTCTATGAAATGAGTTCCATAGCTGAAATAATGTATATGATGCTATATTATATAAATACCAATATTATTCTTTTAGTAAAAGATGCGTTGAATTGATCTTCTTTAAGATATTCTGTTATTCACTTAAAAAAGATAGGCATTGGCAAAGTGAATCTAGTGCTAAAACATTTCATTCTCCAAACATCGCTTAATTTTCGAGGCACTATTTATTACATGGAGCAACGACAGATCTCAAAACCAAACTTTGTCTTGTCACCGAAGCGATGAAATAAGAATAATTCATTCCGCCGAGTAAGAATCGAACCCACAAACATCCCATTTATAGTCAGACTCTGTATGACTGCGCCATGACGGCCTCGTTCTATTCTAACTATATAGTATTTAAAAGGCATAGTGTGTTTGGTTGCTAAATCCAAATTCTCGCTATATATTAACGAGCTTATGGAAATAACAATTAAAAATGAATATTCTCCTTGGATATAAAATTCAAAGGATTTAATACACAATAAATGTTATAAAAATAGGACAAATACTACCAAAATATGACAAATAAATTCTATATATCAAATTAACAAAATCATACTTAAAGGCTTAGTCAGAGACCATGATTCACTTACACATTAATTTCCATATTTATTCAATTTATTCAAAACACCTTCTCTGAAACTAAAGACTTCTATACTACTTTTTTTAGTATTTAATCTTGAAATAAATTCTGACTAAAGTAGTTCGCGTGCTCCCGTCACAGCCTCCAGAAACCCAAAACCCAACATCCCTTAGCTCTTACAAAATGACCGCGCAACTCCACACAGACCATTCATCAAGGAAGCTAACGCCGGAGCCACTTTCCTACCAAACTTGTCAGATATTAATCCCGTGAGAGGTAATGAGGCAATGCCGACGTTATGTACTGTGCCTATTAAAGTCCTTTTCCAGTTTTGGGAGCCAAGGTCAAACTGTTGTTATAATTTTCAGCTTTGGATTATATATGCTTACTATTTATATAATAGATATATACAAATATTAAAAGGTCCAGTCGTGGTGCAGGAGCATAAAGTATGACTGTAAAACCGACTGGTTGTGGGTTCAATCCCCAATCGAGGAGATGAAATATTTATTTCAATTTATATTTCCATTTCTTCGCTCTGGTGTCGAGCCACTCAACATGCAATGCCTCCAGAATTCGGCATAAAATGGGGAATGAAGTGTCTTAACACTAGGTGCCTTCTGCCTACCCTACTGTGTGCGGGATACAGCGTGAAGCTGATTTATTTATTTCAAAATATGGAACATTTGAGTTTACAACGAAAGTTAGGTACTATTTTATGCATCTTATTCATCTAATCACTGCAAAAGTAAGCAACATCCAAATTTAATATTTCCTAATAGTATTTAACTTTCAGGATTTATATAGTAACAAAGGTCTGCTTTAATCTGGCTCCTTCTCTCTATATATATATATATATATATATATATATATATATATATATATATATATATATATATATATATATATATATATATATATATATATATATATATATATATATATATA
>JAATLQ010035727.1:0-31644 GCA_013421005.1 Heliconius erato x Heliconius himera | reverse complement strand
TTGTTTTTCCAATTCCTTATGCGATTTTCTTTCAAATGATGTGCGATTCACATAAAAAACATATGAGTGCAATTTTCTCCAAAAACGAGTTACGAGAAACATTAATTAAAGGTGATTGCGGCAGGATTTTTTTGGGCAACCCTAGTGTAATCTATTCTACTATCATGTATCATTCTTAAATATTAGTTTCATTAGAAAATCTAATCCCTACAGTTTTAAACGATGGGATCTTAGGCCATTAGGTATGTTACAAAATGTAGGGGAGCACTAAGTGAGGAACGAGAAAAAATATATATTTTATTTCTTAAATTCACTCAATCAAAGTCTAGGTTTTTATGTTTTTATAATACAAAAAATACTTACCACATTCCAAATAGTAATAAATTTAAATTGTGTAGCTTTTAGAGTGGCAATTTCTGGATCTTTTAGAATGTCACCCTGCATGGATAGGAAAATTACCAGAGAGTTGACAGAGTGTAGGGTTAGCCCAATTGTGTTACCGATGAGACGGCAGTATACATGGTAGGTTACAACCCTGAAATAAGAAAAGAAAGACATTTAAAAAACATATTTTAAATATGTATAATTTCAGGCCGTCGTGGTTTGGTGGCATAATGGTGAGTTCCGCCACTCAACGCCTCAGAATTTTGAGAGTTGGGAACGGAAGTGTCTTAATGAGAACAGAGTGTCTTAACACTAAAGACTAATGAATGTTTGATATTTCCGCTGAATTCGCGAGGTATGTAGCTTGTTAAGTAGGCAGCGTGTTAAGAAATAGCGGAACCTACCGCCGTACTTTGCCTCGTTACTAGAACGTAGAAATTCAAAATATTAAATATTTTATTCCTCTGAGTGGGAATGAATCCACGATGCCGCGTTTACGTCGCACGCTTGTGCCTCTGCACCACGAGGACGGCCTCTATACACTTATTTTTTTAATTATTTTATAATAATCGTACCCGTGCGGAAATGGCGGTTTTTTTTTAATTTACTTTTAAATATTCAATGTCATGTTTCATTTATTACATTACTCGACCTAAACGAGCGCAATCGTTAAGAAGAGAACCAATGAATGTATGATAGATGTTCTTGCGGATTGGTTGCCTGTGTTGGACGTCTTACTGGTTTTAGGTTTTTATAACATTGTTATAAAAACCTAAAAATGTAAAAAAGAAGCATTTGATTTAATTGCAATTTCATTTTTAATTGTACTTTGAAATTAAATTATTTAAAATAATGTTTTTTGATTTGTTTAAATAACGATGCGCCTGCGCTTGATTCTACTTATCTCAATACGATTTCAAAATTATATATGTCCCAGAAGGGGCGGACTGTTTAAACAGGAGCCTGTCCTAGAATCAAATTATATATAAGTTGAGTTCCGCCACTCAACACGCAATGCTTCGAAACTATATCAAATACGGATTGTCTCAAAACTAGGCTTCCTCTGCTGCTGTATGAGAGAACACACAGCGTGGAACTGATGTAATTATAATTTAAAATAAATAAATATTTCAGCTTCACGCTGTATCCCGCACACAGCAGGGTAGGCAGAGGAAACCTAGTGTAGACACTCCCTTCCCCATTTTCTGCCGAATTCTGGAGGCATTACGTGTTGAGTGGCAGAACTAAACGCCGCGCTTTGCCTCGACACCAGAGCGAAGAAATGGAAATATAAATTTAAGTAAATATTTCATCTCCTCGAGTGAGGATCGAACCTACAACCAGTCGGTTTTACAGTCATACTTTGAGCCGCTGCGCTACGACTGGCCTCAGGCTAATTTATTTATTAATAATTAAAGGTATATAAATTAATAAAGAATGTATATGTATAAATTATTAACGAGTGAAGTTCTAACAATTAAAACGAGTTTTTGTATGTTATGAATCTTAAAAATCGCTCATTTTTTGCCACAATGACGTTATTGCAATTAAAAAAAAAACAAATTGAATAGATATTATTTAAATATATGCGAAAACACTATTTATAACCTTTGCATTATTTCGAATAGTACAAATACGTTATTGCTGTATTAAACGGTATTAGTACCTACACACAGTTGTACGATTGAAAACGCGACGGGTTGTGAGTTCGATTTCCTTTAATTGAAATTAAATATTTTATATTTTCATTTCCACGTTCTGGTAATGAGACAAAGCGTGACGTTGATAAGCTGAGAAGTAATTTAATGGGAATGAAGTGTCTTAACATTAGGTTCCCAGGTTCCCTCTGCCTATGCTGTTATGTAGGATACAGCGTAAAGCTAAAAATAGGGCGTGGCTGTGTCATGGATACGGCCGTGAGTTGTGTGTGAATACGGTTATGTTACGGGCTTTATTTTGTAAATAACATATTTATTTATGTATTTAGGATAAAAATAATTGTTACAACATAAATTTATTAATTATAGATCTGTGATACTAAAAGTATGACAGAAATGATATATAAACATCGATATTCGTGGTAAAAGTTATATTAATTACAAATGTCGATACGCAGCAAAATAATCTCGTCGTTTAACGCCCCCCTCCCCCCCCCACGCGCGGTGCCTTACTATTCTCGTTTATTGTAATAAATTCTCTGATTCTTTAGCTATCCAGTGGTATAATTTTATTTTAGACGTAGAGGATAGATCCGAAACTACAAGGCCGAACTTTATCCCCAGATTTTGTTTTTAGTGTCAAATTTATAGACGTATTCACGTCAAAAAAAGAGGTGATGCATGGTATTATATGACAGTTGATAAAATATCGAATTCAACGTTTTATCCATATAAAAGTTAACTTAATAGTTAATTTATCAGAAAAAATTATAGCATACCCCATTTTTTAAACAGCCCAGGAACAAATGACGACGAATGGCTGACTGACTGACTGAATTCTGTAAGAAAGTATATTAAAAATTAGCATTTAATAAGTATTTAATTGATATTGAAGTATATTGAAGGTGTCGCGTCGACAGTAAACGCAGCGGTTGTAGGTTCTTTATTACTTGGCGAAATAAATTATTTTCATTTCTTCGCTTCATTAAAAAGACAATTTAACTTAGAGCTGTCCAGGTCATGGGTGTATATAAAGATATTTTTTTGGGTAGAAAGAGCGAAAGAGGGGGAGGGGTGGAAGCGTGGAAGAGGGGGAAGGGTAGGGGGAAAGTGCTAGATTTTTTTTAAAATCTATTAAGGATAACTAACAAAACATACACGTCTTAAAACTATGGGTTTCGTGTTGCTTTACTGATTTGCCACCGCGTGATTAGAGACAAATTCATATACTAAAATTAATTACTAACTATTACTAGATAATAAATTTATCTTATCTAACATTTGAACAGATATAATTTTTTTTGTTAAAGTAATGTCTACTATAATGGTAAAAATGAGCCTATTAAATAGATAAGATAATATTCATTTTATCTATAAAAAAATAATAATAGATAAATTTACATGGATCTATTTATTCCATTTACAAACAAAACGCGTGATTGTGAATTCTTAATTTTAAAATATATAATTTGTTTTCTATTATGTGCACGAGAACGGAGTGGCCTGACACTAGGTTCCCTCTACCTATCCTTTTATATTTAGAAAGCGGGTGACCCTAAAAAAATGTTAATTTGTGAAAACGTGCAGCTGTGCTGACGTTTGGCCGTCTCATCAATGTAGCTAAGGCACCATTACTCCTGTTACTGGCAGCGATACGCTCTTCCACATCCATCTCGTATCTTCCATCTCTACTGAACATACTTCCCAGATATACCATTTCATTCTATTGATCTAATATCTTACTATTTACACCGATCTTGCACTCCATCCTTTCTTCATTTCTTTCCAATACCAGAACTTTTGTTTTACTCACATCCAGACTTAGATCATTATTTTTCCACCCTTCTTTCAGAGTGGTGCATTTGCTTCACTCCTTGGAGCCAGCTATCCAAAATCCAAATACAAAATAAAAAAATATTTGTAAAAACAAAAACCCCGACTGCATCAAACTAAAAGGAAAATAAACAAGCCCAATAGTTTATTAGGATTAACAGTCGGGGCCTCTTTAAATTACGCGGGGTTCCTGGTAAAGATTTTATTGATTGAAGAATTACTTATAGGTCCCGACTTTTAATCCTAATAAACTATTAGGCTTGTTTATTTTCCTTTTAGTTTGATGCAGTCGGGGTTTTTGTTTTTACAAATATTTTTTTATTTTTCATTTTTTTGTTAGAATTTATTATGGTAATGATAATCATGATATACTTTTTTGAAATCCTGAAATTGAGTTCTTGAATTTGATACCCATATTGTAGTATTCGAAACGAAAATATTTTTTCTCACTAAGTCCAATGGCGTACCACAGCCACCATGATTATTTTTTACCAACGTCACCTATCTAAGAACACTTGGGCTGCTAATACAAATCTAATGATACCTCAAATATGTAAATCCGTTCAGCGGTTCTGGAGATACGAGGTAATAAAGAATATTACATACATACAAGATAACCCTTCCTTAGCAGTCGGGAAAAAGACAACCAAAATATGTTTTCTACGTCTACCTTGCTATGCGGAAAATAGCGCACTTGACTATTTAATAATAAAAAGTTAAACTTTGTAACTAAATAGTAAATAAAGATGAACTTTGGTTTCTTTTTCTGATATTATTATTATAGAAAATCGTTAAAATGATTTAATGATGTGTAAGTGCTGTAACACACATCATTAAAACTGTACACATCATTAAAAAGGAATTTAAAGACCTGCATTTTAACAAAAAATATGATCTCGAATGAAGTGAACTTCATAGTTTGTAGCTTGTTGGTTAGTTTGATATATTTATAAGTGCAGGTTTGATTCCTACTTTAGGAAAATAAGACGTTTAATAAGAACGGTCCTAGATTATTCTACTCAATGAAATAAATAAATCCCGTTAGATATACTGCGTGTTGAATGGAAGGATTCAACGCCACACGAGGTAAATAAAAACAGAAACATTTAAACGAGTCGAGATCGAATCCACATCCTTCAAACCAGCCAACCGCTATCAAGCAGCGCCACGGCGGCCTCAAATGTAAAGTAATCTTGTCAAGAAAAAAGAAATAAAATTTACATCAATACACCTTGACTTGGTTTCATTTATAATTTATTAATGATACTTAGTTTGCCCTTTAAAGGTATACAGGGACAGGTGTATATACCCTTACATTTTTGTCATTCTTTTTTTTAATTCCTTGTTTAAATATACATCATTCTTCGCATATAGCACAGTAAGCTATAAATAAATAAATAAATAAATAAGCAAAGAGAATCTAGCCTTAACACTTGGTTCCCGGGTCTTGTTATAATACTTGGTCCCCGGGTCTTGTTTTAATTATTGGTTCCCGGGTCCCGATTCCCATATAGCGTGAATCGATAAAAATAACTTCAAATATTTCAAGTGGCTAATCTAAAATAATTTAATAAGTAAGATAAAGGACTTCAAAAAGATTTCATTTTAAAATAAAACAAGTAAAATAAAAAACGTAATTAGTACTAGCTTTGTTATTTTTATTAAGGTTCCGTACCTCAAATGGTAAAACGAAACCCTCACTTTCTTTCTCGTCTGTTTGTCTGTGTTATGGTCTTGACAGACGGTCAAGACCATTAATCTTGAGATTGCGTGGAAGTCAAGTTGAAATTAATATCAAATATTAAAGTCTACGACGGTCCCATAGAGCACAGAAATAACCAAGCATCTAAGTCAACGCAACGTCAACGCTTCCCGTGGATCTACTGTTATACAATACAAATAAAAAAAAACAAAATTTTTTATAGTAAAATTTACAATTTTATAGAAAAAAATAATTAGAAATTTATATTTGTAGTTTACGTGATGAGTGGCGGAATTCAACGCTGGGCTTTGCCTCGACACCAGAGCCGAGAAATGAAAATATTAAATGTTTCATTTCCTCGAGTGGTAATCGAACCCAAAAATAGATTTTTGGTTGACTCCATATTTTGACGTTCGATATAAAAACCTATTTGGTGGGACTACCATCTTCCATTCCATTCCATTGATCTCATTTACAATCATGAAATTGGTACGAAACTCTTCGTGTGCAACTCTCCAACTCGCACTTGACAGGCTTTTTATGTACGTATGGCTCACTGGTCAGAGGGCCTGGTCGGTTGCCAGGAGGCGCGGGTTCGAGTCCCGCTACGTTCAATTTTTTATACGTTTTCTAAAATAAGTATTTTAATTTTCTAAGTTAGCACTTTAAAAAATGTTAAAAAACGCTTTTTATGTTATATAAATATAACTGCGGACTTTACGATTACTGTATTTAAGTTCTGTGTTAAGTTTAAAATAATGAAATTTTAATTTCAATATTATTACATTGAAACGATAAATAAACTAGTAAAATGTTGATATGTTTAAACAAAAAATTAACAGTATAGTGGAAGTTGAAACTTGTTTGCACACATACCGACGCTCGTAGTGTCAAACCTACTCCATCTCTCGAATGATTATATAAAAAATGGTTAGGTAAGTACCATCATATTTAAATAATACAAGTTTTCTCTTTCTTAATACAAGACGGCGTTAATTTTTTTCCGCCATTGTATACGCAATCTCAAATTCATAAAGAAAAAAAAAAATAACAATCGTAAAGTATAAAAATTTCATTCAATTTAACTTCTTTTTTAATTCAAGCATCTTTTACATAGAAATAATTTAAAAAAATTCAAATTCATTTCGAAAATCAAAAGGAACGCACAACCTGTCGCGATTATAGTCGCGCCACGACTACCTGCATTACTTAAATAAATATTGTAAACAAATGAATATTTACCAATAATATATAAAACACACAAACTAAATAACATCAAAATTTAACACTTCGTAAAAACTATTTTTAAAATATATTTACACGACCGTTTCGCGTCAGCTTAATCATCAACTGGTTGTATCTGTAGTAAACTCATATTTAAGTTATCTGTCCACTAAACGTGCGATTTGGAGATTTAATTGCTGACTAAACAACTTTTTAAATACTATAAAAATTGCTATGGAAAGCGAAGCTAAGACATTAAATCAAAATTCTTTTGCCTGTAAGTCAATCTTTAAATTGTAATATTTTAAGGGTTCCGAAGGGTAAAAAATCCTAGAATTAACACCCTCCCTTCTCCGCTTTCTGTCCTGGAATTTTTTTTTTATTGGCTTTACGTTTTGGCTAAGAGAAATAAAAAAATGGAAAGACTGATAAAAATTCTAATATATTTGACTGTCCATCTGTCCCAACCCTATTGGTTGCGGAACCGCTGGGCCAACGAATAAGAACTTTGAATTCGCGGGTGATTTCGCTAAATGAAAACAAAGTTTTTGACATAGTTTTTATATTATTTAAAAAAGATGTACTTAACACATTCAGGGGGGACAGAAATTGGAGAATAGAGTTTTTTAAAATAGGAAACGCCCCGAAACCTTTTCCTAAATCTTGTGGGGATTAAGATGGCCTCATAGGCCTGTTAGAACATTTGGTGGCAGGACGGTTCATGTCTTAACGAAATTCCTTTTTGTCTTATATTTATTTAGCTTTAGTTCTAAAACTAATTTCATTTTTATCATATTTATAAATTTATTTCATAATTTTGTAAGGAAGTTCATTGTTTTCACGTATTTCACGTATATAAAAATGTAACAAGTAAACATATAAATTAATTATATTTACAATTATATGTAGAATAACACTAATATAATGAATAATTGCTCAACATAACCGCGTTGTACTTAACCTTGGCAGAACCGGTTTTTTACTAGAAACATTTATATTAAAAAGGATTAATGTTATATCACTTTTACGTTAAACAAGCTTGTGGCCTATTGGTATTGCTTATAGGGTTTTTTTTATGAAAAAAAAAGACAAGACAAAAAGCTACAGGTGCGTTGCACACTGACTTTAAGGTGGGGATAGACGCGCGTTTTTTTTATTATTATTATTTTTTTTATTCTTACTTACACTACAGACTTATGGTATGTACCGTATCTTTTGTTATTTTTGCATTTCTTTTAGTACTTTTTTCTATAGATATTACCTAGAACTAGACGCGCGTTCTGAAGGTACCTATGTCATATCGACCTGGAGACACTGCCGCAGGTAGGCCATTCCACAGTTGCATGTCGCGAGGAAAGAAGTTCCTACGAAACCGTGCGGGAGTGGCACGTATCCAGATGCTGCAGATGATGCTGCAGATCCAGATCCTGTAATAAATGTGGTAGAAAACGCATAGCGAGGTGACGCAAGCAGCAAGTCTTTCACAGATCATTGGACCCCCACTTTTTAAGAAATTGTGGGCAGATTTCAACACTGTGTTTTGTCTTGGTACAAAAACGAGGAAATGATAATAAATCATTGATCCGAGTGAAATCAAACGGCTCCATTCCTTATCTAATATATAAAGATGTATGTGTAATTTCTAAGATATTATTTACATACCATATATGTAAATAATATCTTAGAAATTAATATCAGATGTGCCAGACCTTTCATTTTTATATGTTAACTTTTGCTGTAGAAGGTTGAATAATTTAGTTGCCCTTGGACATGTTATTTTAACAATGCAAGCTATAATAATGATCGAAAAAAAAATAATTAAATTAAATATAATTCAATATTAAAAAACAATATATATATAATTACATAAAAACACTGATCGAGCGCGAGTCAGAACCAACCACGGAGAATTCAACGAGAAGTGCAAATTTGCTGGTGTATGCACTAGTCTTGTATGAAACGAGTTATAATTATAATATTATTATGAGTTTGTCACAGTTTTTATTTGTAATATTAATATTTCTAATAAAAAAAAACTGCCATTTCAGCCATTTGCTTTATTTGTGCTGCATGCTCTGATTTTTTGAAAAAAAAAAACATAATTGTAGGTCCTATAGGTTTTGAATTTCATAGAAAATACGGCAAAAAACGATGCATAAATAAATGCTCGCATCTTTTTATTGTGTTGATTTAGAAGCTTAATTTTGTCTGTGTTCTGAGAAAATTATTTATATTTTTAAAAATAAATTATGTTTTAGGTTAGAATAGTTAGCAGAAAAGACCTAGTGTTAATACTCTCCGTACCATATCAAGATAAAAATGTCTTCCTATTCCTTTAAGAGCTGTACTGATCTAATTATCCAAGAATGAAGGAAGAAAACAAGTATCTTTACATTCAAATTCTACATCTATACGTACATAATATATGAATAAATATTTTGCGCCATATTGTGAATAATTGTCCATATTAAGTAATATATTCGTTAAAGGTGTTGATATGTTTATAATTTATAATTATTTAGTATGTTTTAAGGCCAGTCGTGGCGCAGCGGCACCAAGTGTGACTGTAAAACCGACTGGTTGTAAGTTCGATCCCCACTCGAGGAGATGAAATATTTACTTAAATTTATATTTCCATTTCTTCGCTCTGGTGTCGAGGTTAAGCGCAGCGTTGAGTTCTGCCACTCAACACGCAATGCGTCCAGAATTCGGCAGCAAAGTGGGGAACGCAGTGTCTTAACACTAGGTTCCCTCTGCCTACCCTGCTGTGTGCGGGATACAGCGTGAAGCTGTTTTTTTTTCGAGTATGTTTTTATAAAGATTTACATAGCTTTATGATTTTTTTTATTTGAAGAGTCGTCGTCTGTAACTTTGTTTGTTTTTTATTCACTTTAATCTGTGAAATGAAAAATCCAGTTTTCTACCATTCGTTGCGTTTTGCTATATTGGCGATTCCGTGATTAAAAACGCAAGTGAACCTAACTGGACCAAGCAACGCTTGCATTTTTTCAATTTCTTCTTTCGAAGATAAAGCAATCAAAGAAAACTCCAATACAGTTAAAATCCGCTTAGTTGAGGCATGTCGTGGAGCAGGGACACAAGTGTTCGACTGCAAGAGTGATTTTTTTTTCATTTTTCCACTCTTGTATGAAAACAATGCGCGGCGTTGAGTTCCGACACACAATAAGCAACATCTCGAAAATTTAAAATTTAATTAACTGTAGATTCCCTCTGCCTATTTTGTTACATACAGGATACACTATGAAGGTAAAAATATAATAGTAGGTACTTTTTTTTACATCTGCGCAAATCTTTTGTAAAATTGTTGTCAATCTTTTGAACAGTACAATAAGTAGTTATTTTAAGCTACTATTGACCTTTCGTTTTTTTTAATATATATATAATATGTTCGAATACTTATAATTTTTTATATGAATTGTATAATTGCTGCCAGTTTAAACGCAGTGGCACAAAGTGTGTCTGTAAAATCGACTGGTTGTGGGTTCGATACCCATTCTAGGGATTTATATTTTAATTTCTTCGCTTTGGTATCTGGGCAAAAAACGTTGTGTTGAGTTCCGCCACGCAATGCCTCCAGAACTCGGCGGAAAGTGGAGTACGGAGTGTCTTAACACTAGGTTCTCTCTGACTATACTATAAAGCGTGAAGGTGAAAAAAAATGTATAATATTAAGAGATTGTAAACAGTTATGTGTTCGATTTCCACTCGAAGCAATTAATTATTTTCATTTCTTTGACCTGGTTATAGGACAAAGTCCGGCGATAAGTAGTTGAGAACACTAAAAGATATATATAACATCTTAAATTATAGTTAAAATTTTGACATTTTTATTTCTACAATTTAAATGAATAAGTGATTAGTCACTCATACTTATATATACTTTCTGTTCTTCACTAATCACCTATTATGCTAGAAAATTTTATTGGACTTAAGTAGAAAATGCAAAGAGAGGAGTTTCTTCTAATACTTTTTTGCTTCACGTATCCCGCATATAGCCGGGTGGGCAGCGACACCCTAGTGCTAAGACATTCCACTGCACACTCTCCTCCCGGAGGAACTTATTGCCACGCTTTGTCTTTTATCAGAGCGAGGAAATGAAATAGGTATATGTGCTGAATAGTTTTTTAAATATAGCTTTTTTTTTAAACATTTTTAAAGTGTTATTCCACACTTAGGAAAGAAAAATACTTATTTAGAAAACGTATGAAAATTTGAACGCAGCGGGACTCGAACCGGCGCCTCCAGGTCGGTTTCCAGGAGGCGCGGGTTCGAGTCCCGCTGCGTTCAAATTTTTATACGTTTTCTAAATAAGTAAATATAGCTTTACTGTGTATTCCGCATATACCCATATAGCAGGGATCCCAACTTCCGCCTAGTTTGACGCCTGAATAACGAAGCACCCTGTCTTGTTACCAGAGCGAGGAAAACGAAGATAATTAATTCTTCCGAATGAGAATCGAACCCACAACCGACACGCTTACAGTCACGCTGTGCCACTACGCCATGCCAAGATTAACTCAAATATTAATAATCTTAATGCTATTATTACAATTACTATTTATGTACAATTACTTACATTATTATTTGACCGCTCAAGACTACCTTATACAGTATTTTAAATCAAAGTTCGTTTGAACTTTAACGTTTTTTTACTTAATGTTAATTTACTTGTGTAACTGGAATTTGCCTTTGTTTCTGCCCTTTCACTATTTACAGCTATTTTAGCCATTTAAGATTATTTATAGGTAACATTTGATATGAATAAATCTTTCTTACATATTTAACTGTAACCCAAACGCTGCTCGTCGTCTGCTTTAAAATATTGTTTTATTTTAGCGTAATTATAAAAAAAAATATATAGCTTATGTCTAATTCTAATGTATAAGCTATATTAACATAAAGTTTATTCTAAAATCCGTTCAGTAGTTTTTGCGTGAAAGTGGAACAAAATCAACAAATATACAAACTAACAATATTTCATATTTAAAGTATAACTAAGATTTCTTTTACTAGCTTCACGCGGTATCTCGCGTATAGCAAGACGAGCAAAGCAAACGTAGTGTTAAGACATTCCGCTCCTTTCACACCGTTCAACTTTCGAGACATTGCGTCGCGGAACTTAATGCTGCGCTTTGTCTTAATAGAGCTGGATTTGAAAATAATTCAACCACGACTGAGGACCGCATAATATAGTTTTAATGTCTACAATCAGGCGCAACTTTTGTTTTTATGTAAGAAAAATTTGTAAGTATTGCACATAATATTTAAAAGTGGCCGATCAAGTAATATGTTAATAAAATCACTTGTTACACCAGTTTTTATAAACTTTACGTATAAGTGCATAGAATGAAATTCCTTACTCGTGTGAGTTAAATATGAGGCCAGTCGTGACAGGTTGTGGGTTCGATTTCCCTCCTCGAGGAAATGAAATATTTACTTAAATTTATATTTCTAATTCTTCGCTCTGGTGTCGAGGTTAAGAGCGGCGCTGAGTTCTGACGCTTAACACGCAATGCCTCCAGAATTCGGCAGAATGTGGGGAACGGAGTGTCTTAACACTAGGTTCCGTCTGCCTACCCTGCTGTGTGCGGGATACAGGGTAAAGCAGATTTTTTAATTCATTTCCTCGCTCTGGTGTTGTAATTATATATATTATAAATTTTTGGAAACCCGACGTTTCGAACCCTTTGCAGTTGCCCATGGACACACGTGGTGGTAGACTTGGCATTCGTCTGTCAGTTGACATAATTATTACATTAAACGACTGCCATTATATTTCCACGTCTTCGCTCTGGTGTCGAGGTTAAGCGCGGCGTTGAGTTCTGCAACTCAACACGCAATACCTTCAAAAAATTCGGCAGAAAGTGGGGAACGCAGTGTCTTAACACTAGGTTCCCTCTGCCTCCCCTGCTGTCAGCGGGATACAGCGTGAAGCTGATTTATTTTGATTTATTTATTAAATTCACCAATTGCTTTGTTTTAACTCTAATTCAAATCAATTAAAGTTTGTTTCATCAAAATCGATTCATTAAAAAATTGACATTTCAATAAACTTAAGGCATTACTTTGCCTGTGAATGTTATATAGCAATCGCGCTGGTAAGATTTTTGGATAAAGAATTACATCCAAAACTTCTTGGTTATATGACTGTTGATAAAAGTATATATTCTTGAAGCACTATTATACAATATTTTATACAATAAAGTAAACTAAATTGAATTGTTAGTGGAAATTACCTTCATAAATCATAACAGTTAAGTTTAAGTTGAGTCGTAATTAATTCAACATAGAGATAAAGAAGGATTTGATCTTCAAAGAAATATCAAGTAAATACATAGATTTTTTGGTTCGTTTGAAATAAATCTGTATAAAAATGCCTAAAAACATCTTTTCTACGTGTACACTGTAATAACTACATATTTACCTATTGTACATTTAGCTAATTTAATATATGTAACAAATTTAAAAACTGTACAGGAGTTAATATGCAATCATTGCAGTTATTTTACAATGAATATTATGAACCCTTACCCAAGTCAATACTTTAACATTTAAGGCTGTTTCTGAAGCAGTAAATTAAATTATTCACTGACACCAGCACAATTAAAGAGTTTCAAAATTACGATGAAACGTACATAACATAGGTAAAAAGAACGTAATGTTACAAAAATATATACGCATAATAAATATTTAGCTTTGTGTATATTTTTATAAATAATAACTATCAATATTGGTCGTATTTTTTAATTCAAAACTAAAACTAAAATTTTAAAAAATCATATTACGATATTACAGATTAAGGTCATAAATAATCATATTAGAAGTCATTATAGTTGTCAATTAATTCTGTTTATTAAATCAATAATCATGTAGTTTAAGCCGACAATATTTCTTATTTAAACTACAATAATTATTAAAAACTATATTAGTTCTCTAGGAAAAACTTGTACTAAATATACACGATTAATCCGGTTAAAGAATTTTATTTCAAATATGTTACCTATATTATATTATTTTAAATATGTTACCTACATAGTAATCGTGAAATTCAAAGATCATATTAATTTAAATAATATTTATTTAAGTTTTTTAGTTATTTTTTACCACGAAATTTTAAGGAAGACAAGAACAAATACCTTTAAATGACGCTGTTACTAAATGACATTGAATATTAAGTCAAGCGCAAGTCTATTTAATAATAAATGTTCCGTATTGACTCGTTCGCAATTTTAGAGTAATATATACAGTCGTGGCGCAGCGGCACGAAGTGTGACTGTAAAATAGAATGGTTGTGGGTTCGATCCCCACTCGAGGAGATGAAATATTTACTTAAATTTATATTTCCATTTCTTCGCTCTGGTGTCGAGGTTAAGCGCGGCGTTGAGTTCTGCCACTCAACACGCAATGCCTCCAGAATTCGGCATAAAGTGGGAAACGGAGTGCCTTAACACTAGGTTCCCTCTGCCTACCCTGCTGTGTGCGGGATACAGCGAAGTTGATTTATTTATTTATTTTTTAATGTAGAAATTAATATAATTTATACTAGTTGTAGGCCGCAACTTTAACCCGTAGTAAGATAGGCAAAGTAAGTGAATCCAAAAAATATTAAATGTTTTGTGTTCGATTCCGGAGAAACTCGGAGAAATGAATTTAATTTATTTGCTCTGATAGCAAAACAAATCCCGGTGTTGAAATCAGCTCAACTCAACACGCCTTATCACTAAAATTAAGTGGAGTGTCTTAGCAATAAATTCCACTGCTTACCCTGCTATATGCAGGTACAGTATAAAACCTCAAAATATTATAACAGAAACTAACGATTACAATCATTATATTTCAATTATTTTCATTTTCACACGTTATTAAGACAAAGCGCGGCGTCGAGTACCACACAATGTATACGATCGGAATTTGGAGAACGCATTTTAGTTGAGTCTTGACACTACTACCTACTTTACTATGAAAATTCAATAGTTGTAAATAGAAATATATAATATATCTGAAATTAAACGGAACCCTAAATTTAAACTATGCACATGTATTTTTTTTAATTAGTTACTTTACGTTCTTAAATAAAAATAATATATATCTTACTTGGTTACAATGAGGAACTTTGAATAAATTGTTATCGACAATTTATTCAAAGTGCCTTATATATTACAATGTTTTTATAGGTTCTTAATAATGTAATATTATTTTTTTATTATTATTTTCTTTCACTGTAGATCGCAAATAGCAGGGTAGGCAAAGGGAACCTGGGAGACTAGTGTACACTTTAGTTTCCCACTTTTCGCCAAATTTTAGAGGCATAGCGTATTGAGTGGCAGAATTCACGTTTTTCCTCGTTACCAGAGCTAGGAAATTTAAATATTAAATAATTATTCTCCCGAAAAAAAGGCAAAATCTTAAATAATGGCCGTAAATAATTATTAGGTATAATTTCGTTTGACGAGATCAAAATATCAACTGTACATAGAGTTTCACGTCATTCAGTTGGTGTTAATTTGAAATAAGTGTCCGTCAAAACTGTTGTAATAATTCGTTGATTTAAGATTCATATATGTTATATAGATATAATTGATAAATATTTGATTTCATTTTTATTTAATTTAAATTTAGAGGCCATCGTTGCGTAAGGACACAAAAGAATGACTGTAACGCGATGGTTGTAGATGTGATCGCTTCGTAGAATAAACGGAGAGAGCTTAGCTGATGGAATCCGCAATGAAGGGATACGTAGAGTGGTAGGTACTAGCGAGGATGTCACGGTGAAAATGAACAAGAAATCAGTTTTTTATTATATGTTTTGAAATTTTACTTACTGTGTTTTGTTAACAATTTTATAGTGATCTCTTCCTAGAACCTATCATTATGTTAAGGTAAGTGGACAATTCAATTTCAAAATATTAGAAAATATGCATAACATTTTTTACACATATATTTTTAACATACATAATTATTAACATAATATTATTTATGCATTAAACATTTTAAGAAAGGTTAAAGTGGGGTATGACACAAAAAAGGTTGGGAAACACTGGTTTAGAGCCTACCTATTATTGTTTAGAGTATAGAGCTTGATAATCTATACAAATGTTATAAAGAGGAAATTTTTGTTTTGTTGCTTATGATACAAATTGAATTACTTACATGCTTTTTATTAAGGTTCTCCACCATCCACCTTTTAATAAAGGGTCTAATAAATGTCCAAAAACTAAAGAAACTTATTTATAATAAATATTATCGATATAAATTTTGTTATAGTTCCTTATTTATGACGTTCCGATTCCGAGCGTGCCCCATTTGCTAATATGTTCATAAATAAATTTGTTATAAAAATTGTGGGTACTTTAAAATATCTAACACATATAAAAAGAAATAATGAAACTCAGTTCAAAGTGTTTATTTTTATGCTACAGTAGTTTTAAGCAAAATTGACAGTCGTTAAATATATTTTAACTATAAATATTTACAAATAAAATGTATATTTTTTTATGACTTCTTACCATTTTCCAGTTTTGATGCGCCTGATGGAAAATAATTGTAAAATTTATATTGTACATACTGCTATGCAGTTTTCTATAGTATATTACTTTTGGAAATCTTAGTAAAGCTGATATTTCTCACCGCAACTTTCACATGAGAATATATATACATCAGTTTTTTAAATCCGTCATTAATTTTTCTAAATCCATTGAGTTTTGCGAAGTTTCTGCTTGAAACACATGTAGTAAACGTTTGTTATCCATGCTTCCATGCACCTTATCTTTGCCTAAGATATGGTCATTAAGAATACTATGCAAGTTCGTGTGAAAGTTGCGGTGTAATGTAACTTTCTCAAAGAATTTTCATAAATATTTATCAAAACTTGGCAGCAGGGATATGCAGAATTCTGTATTGGAATATGAACAAAGTCTGGATCTTGCAAGCTGTATTTGGCACATTTTTAGGGTTTTAGGGTTCTTTTTTAAGAAAAAAGGAATCCTTATAAGACCACTCGGTTGTCCGACTGTCTGTCTGTCTGTCAAGACCATTATTTGACTTTTATTTCAGGAACGCTTGGAGATATCGAGTTGAGTATACTCAGATCTACGGCCCCATGATTTTCTGATAAAAATATATTTATTTAGAAAAAGGAAATGTCCCTTTATATCGCGAAAAACGCTTATTTGGACACTATAAAGGGAATAAAAATTCATAGGTTACTTCCAGTTCCAGGCAGCTAGCATCCACATGTAGTTCTAGTTTAGGAAATTATATGAAAACAATACATTTATGGTTAAATTCTAAACAAATAGTCGCCTTAAGTAGCAAGAATCGTGTATTTCGACACTATAAAGGGAATCGAAATTAACAAATTATGTGAAAAATTCGTAGAAAAAAACGTATTCCGTAAAAAAATCAAACAAATATATTTTTTAACTAATATATATGTATAATAAAAGTAGGTTCCTTGTAAACTACGGATTAGTAGCGCTGAAGCGTGTAAGCTCAAAAGAGAATAATCATTGAAACTAACTATATTACCGTTTATGGCTTTAAAACAACGTCCAGTAGTCTATCCTTAGGTTAGTTCAGATCTGTATCAGCCAATTATATTTTTCGAATTATAACCTGTAGAGTGAATCACGGTGTTATGGTAACGAAACAAAGCGCGGCGTTAAATTCCGCCACTCAACACGCAATGTTTCCAGAATTCGGCGGAAAGGACCGTTCAAGTATTACGTAAGCAGTTTTTTTTTCAATTATTGACTGTTGGAACAAAAATTCAATTTTACATTATTTAATTTAATAGGCACCGAATAGTAATAGATTTGATTTTTGAACTATTATCAGAATTATTTTCACTTACTAGCTTTGGTAACGATGCAAATGTTGTCATAAAAAGAATTGAGGGCTTGTCCACCAAAATGAGAACTAATAAAATGAACATGTTAGTGTACCCCACGTAGGTGGCTTCGCCTGCGAGTGCCACACTAGATGAAAATAAAAAAAAACTGGTTTTAAATCGGCCCATGAACCTATTATAACGGTGACCTACTACCGATAGGCGTATATTTTGTTGATATTTAATAATTTGAATATTTAAATGATTACTAAAGTATCTAAAAACTTATGTACATAGATTTTTTATTGTCACATGTGCCTATTAAATTTGTTTTTACCGGCGTCTTCGCTCCGTGGTAAAATGGACATACGAGTATGTAACTAAGTTAACGTTATAAATTTAACTAAGTTAACTAAACCTTTATTTATAAACCTTGAGATGCCGTTTTAATAATCTATGATTAAAAACGGCATCACACGGTTTATAAATAAAGGTTTAGTAAGTTTTTTTTAATTATAGATTATTAAAACGGCATCTCGAGTTCGAGTTTATCGGTTTATAAATAAAAGCCGTACGCCCGCCCTATTCATCGACTATCGATCTCATAGATCGATCTCAAGATTGCTTTCAACATCGATCTTAGAATTTTATTTAGATCGATTTATTAATACGGACTTAAGAGTCAAGTATGACATGGGACTTATTCTAAGTGCCTTCGTAAGTCTGGCCGCCAGTCAAGTTCTTTTTTTGTAACACTCCTGATCTCTCCGTGGAACACTCAAGGGAGAGAGTAGGAGTGTCCCTGCGATTTTATACAGGCGATACAACAGTTTATTGAATATCTTATTAAATTGAATAATAGGAAATAATATTTTAAATAAATCGTGGCCTGTCAAATACTACGTTATGTAAAACTGTGTTATGGATGGTAACAAATTGATCTTACTATTAGGTAATAAAAATATTATAATATTAGTTAATACTACGGCTCTCGTATGAAGACCGGTTTTCGCAGTTTTCTTCGTTACTGCGTAAATTGGTATAAATATATGGTTATCATGTCTGCGGCTTCGTTTCCATATAGATCAACATGAGCTTTGGTCCATACGAAAACGACATCATCGATTTTTCTGATTTCAAATATATATTATATTTATGGAACGTGGCTACTAAAAAGTGTAGTGTTTTCAATATTATTTATTGATGTCAATGCGGAGAATCTGTTAGAATAGTGACGTTACCAATTTTCCTATTTGTTGCCCATTTTAGCGACTCCTTTATCACGTACATTTCCGCTTGGTAGACTGTGCAGCTAGTATGAAGGCGGAAATTCTTGATAGTATGGCTGTTATCAGTACTGTACGCGACATAGGCTGCATCCATTTTATAAATAAAAATCAGCTCCACGCTGTATCCTGCACACAGCAGAGAAGGCCGCGTTTAGCCTCGACACCAGAGCAAAGAAATGGAAATATTAATTTAAGTAAATATTTCATCTCCTCGAGTGGGAATCGAACCCACGACCAGTCGGTTTTACAGTCACACTTCTTGCCGCTGCGCCTCAACTGCATCCACTTTATCATCATTAAATTTACTTCCGTCGGTATAAGTTAAGTCGTTATGTTGTGATTTATTTTAACTATATCTTGTTTTGAAATATCTCAATTTATTTTTATTTCAATTCTATCAGCTGCATGTAATATATGAGTTTATTAGTTTCTATATTTGTAACTTCTTTTATTTTTAGATGATGTGGTGGAAGTGTAGAAAGGACAATCGCGGGAGCGGAGATGGTGCGGAAACCTCTTGTGACTCTAAGGGCGAACATTCACTGGATAGATTTTCATCGTAGGCGTCGCAAACAGTAATATACTATTGAGATATCTATGTGTTTGATAATCCACAGTTTGATAGTCCAAAAAATCAAGGTTCTAAGTCAACGCAACCAAGAGATACGTGCGTTTATGCATAATTTTAGCATACTGCCGTGTGATCCCGGCCTAGAATAGGATCATCCTGGTACTGGTGGTGTCGTAAGAGGCGACTAAAGTACGTGTGGTAGAGTCACGTCGCCAGCAATGGTAACTCGTAGACTCGACCGGATCAATACCACCCCCGGCACTTAAAACCGGCGTGAAGTAGTGGCTTTACGCCACTGCGTTTCGCATCAGGTAATGCCGGGCTCCGGAGCCCAAGCCACCGTAAAGGCCGGCAACGCACCTGCAGCTCCTCTGGTGTTGCACGGGGTCGTGGGCGGCGGTGATCACTTACCATCATGTGACCAGCACGCTCGTTTGCCTTGTCTTTTTCCATAAAAAAAAAAATGTTCTATGAATTTTTTTTTGCATGTCAAGTGAACCAAACGGTACACTTTATCATACTAACGCGATAAAATAAAATTTATTTTTAAACTTAATAATTAATCATAAAAACCATCTTGCGGTTTTGCACATTGTCCCGAATATAGAGAGATATTACATATTCTATTCTAAAAAGTGGACAGAGAGTAGGGACATTCCAGTCATTACCCAACCCCCCACTAGGTTCCCTCTGCTTACCCCGCAATATGTGGTATTTAAAATTAATATAAACTGCGCAATTTCACATATCAATGAGTTGCCTTTATTTTAATTCCTACCAATTACGTAATTATGCAGTGACTTTGAAGTTCAGTGTTGTTAGATTCAATTAACGACAAAAAAAACTATTATCGATCTTATTTAGTTGTATTAAGATTTATATTTTAATGACGCGTTTAACAATAAGGTATACAGACAAAAGGTGCTAAATTAAAAAATAAATAAATATAATATGTAAGTTGAAGTCCATTGTGGCACAGGGACACAAACGTGTGACTGTAAACGCGACAGGTTGTCGGTTCGATTCCCATTTGAGGATATGAAATATCTATATATTTCATATTTTCATTTATTCGTTCCGATGACGTCGTTGAGATCCGCTACTCAACATAAAATAGAGAACGGAGTGTCTTAACACTAAGTTCCCTCTGCCTATCCTGTTGTGAGGGGGATACAGAGTGGTTAAAAAAGGAGATAAGCAATAAATGTAAATAAAAATAGCTCCCACAGGCTCTCAAAAAGCACAGAATCGAATACATTAGGTTTTTTTGGCTGTGTTTGGTGAGGGAAAATAAAAAGATCGGTATTTGTGGCACAATTGTGCAATGAGTGAGAGAATTTGTATGGGATATGTTATAAGATAGATGGATATGTTAGATATTCTAAGTTTTTTTCAGTTTTTATAACTTTTTGTAGATTTTGTGTCCATTTTCTAGCTACATATTTGTAAATATGACTAAGGAGGTCGAGATGTTGTGTTGTTTTAGCACTACCCTTTTTTTTAGTAAATGGATAAACATCACCTTATTTAGAATTGTAGATTCTTCTTATTATAGGTATCAATTGTAAGAAGAATCTACAATTTTAAATCCTACATTCGATCTCTAAATCTCTACTCTGATGAATGTTTATGTACAAAATATTTATTATTCTCGTCTCTTTAAGCAAAATGAAATTTAAAAAAAATTGAGAAGTGATAATATGTCTTATGAAAATATAGCTAAAGTGCTAAACAGAGTATTTGAACACTAAGTTTCAAATGTTCAATTTGCACGACGTGCATTGCAACCAACACGAAGTAACGAAACTAGTTCCCCCCTAGTCGGCATCAAACCGAGAATCATCGAGCCTAACGCTGTGCCGCTGCGCCACGTTGGCCTCAATAGTATTAATATAAAGTGATTAATGTTACACTTAGTACACCTTTACTACATACCGATTCAAGTACAATACATTAGCTCCAGCAATTTTCAGTTACAAAAGAAACCTACAAAAGAAATTCATCTCTATTATTAATAAATTTAAAGACTATATTCAATCATCACATAATATCATTTAATCAATACCATTCAAACAAAATCCATCAATAAATCATGATCTTCAAAATATATTTTTGCGTGAAGTTTTATAAGAATCAAAATAGACTTTACTATTTAAAATTGCTTATAGATATGAATATACTGGACCAGCTTCACGCTGTATCCCGCACACAGCAGGGCAAATAGAGGGGGTTCCCTCTAGTGTTAAGATACTCCGTTCTCCACTTTCCATTGCGTGTTAAGTGGCGGAACTCAACGCCGCGTTTGCCTCGACACCAGAGCGAAGAAATAGAAATATAAATTTAAATAAATATTTCATATCTCCGAATGGGGATCGAACCCACGACCAGTCGCGTATACAGTCGCATTTTGTATTTGTGCCAGGAATGGCCTTAATATACTGGACAATGTAAAACCAATTTACGTAGAGCTCTAACTCCAGAATTATTTCGAGTAATTTAAAAAAAGTCGCAGGTCTTAACTAAGTGGTTTTAGTATACAGTAGAGTGTATACAGGCAGTTGTTTATGGTTGATGGTTGGAGCCTGACGTGTTTCAAGCAAGAAAAAGGAGCATTGTGAAAGTTTAAAAGGTATTGAATGAAATTATTATTATATTTTATCGTGTTTATTCAAATCATAGCTTAAATTTTGATTTTCCTTTAAAAAATTATTTTTTTATATGATTATTATATAGTAGTACAGTAAGTAACGTTTTGCCCGGATGATTTTGATTTGAGATGGATGTGCCAATGTACCGTTCCGCATTTCTAAAACCACTTTAGTATACGTTATTATAGCGGAAGTAACAATTTTAAATAATTTTCTGTTTTTTTTTCTTCTATCTCTCGCATTAAGCAGGAAAGAAAATGTAGTGTTAAAATACTGTTTGTCATATAATATATTTATATTTCTTATAATATTCATTTTACATTTTCCCGCTCCGAAAAGAATAAGCACGGCGTTAGGTTCTGTCAATAAATTCACTAATTTCTCCCTTCCTACCTTGTAATCTGGGCCAAAGCGTAAAGATGAAGCAAAATTGTCCTAATGTGGATTAGGTTTAACCTTCACAATTTTAGAAGATATCTAAACTTCCAGTAGAAATCTATTCTAGATTCATGTATCACTCATTTGGTGCAACAATTATGCAGTCTAAGTATTAAAGTATTTAAAAAAAAACAGTTACGTCATTGTTGCTCCAAAAGAGTGATTTGTATGTTTTTTTATAAAAAAAAAAATCAGCTTCACGCTGTATCCCGCGCACAGCAGAGTAGGCAGAAGGAACCTAGTGTTAAGACACTCCGTTCCCCACTTTCTACCGAATTCTGTAGGCATTGCGTGTTGAGTGGCAGAACTCAACGCCGCGCTTAACCTAGACACCAGAGCGAAGAAATGGAAATATAAATTTAAGTAAATATTTCATCGCCTCGAGTGGGGATCGAACTCACAACCAGTCGGTTTTACAGTCACACTTCGTGCCGCTGCGCCTCGACTGGCCTTTGATTGTTTTTTTTTTTATTTTAACTAATATTTTAAATATTATTTAATAATTATACTAACATAAGAAGAATAATCAATTGATTATTTGTTGTGAAAATTTTCTACTTTATCTATAAATTATCGCAGCGTTAAGATAATATTATGAACATTGTTGATACACTTTGTTTATTTGTATTATTTTCTACAATCTTTATTTCTATATTATTTAATATTATTTAACATCGTATCGGTTGTTTGGTTGAGTGCGCTAATCTCATAACAATTGGTTCGAATTGGATTTTTTTTTATGTCACATAACAGAATAGGCAGAGGCAGTATAGAGCTTAGTGTTAAAACACTCCACTTTCCATTTTCTGCTAAATCCTGGATACATTGTGTTGAAGGGTGGCTCGTTACCAGATCGAGAAAAACGAAAATATGAAATATTTCATATTCTTAAACGGGAATCGAACCCACAATCTGTCGCGTTTAAATTTGCACGCTTCCATGCGCCACGACTGACTTCGAAGTTGTTATACTATAGCATAGTAAATAAACAGTTGCCTCTACTAGGTATTGAACTAGTGACCCTTCCTTTATTATTTTATGATTTAATAGTTTCTGAAACGCTTATCGTAAATAATTATAGTTTAATATAGTTTAATAAGTGTTGGTATGATGCGGAGTGCCTTTGAGCTATGATCGTTTCTAAGATTATGTTGTAATTGTCCATATAATTTGTAATTACTTTGTTGTACACATTTATGACTTTTAAGAATAATAGGAATCCTTATAAGATCTATTTGTTGTCCGTCCGTCTGTTCGTCTGTCTGTCAAGAGCCTTTATCTCAGGAACGCTTGGACCTAGAATTATGAATTGCGTTCCTGTAGATACAGGTAACACAGTTTAGAAAAAATATATAAAAACTATACATTTGTGGTTAAATCTTAAAAATTAATAGCTTTTAGATAATTGGAGCAAAATTGGTTTTAAAGCCGCTAGTTAAAGTGAGTCAATGTTTCCAATTTTTGTACGGAGCCCTCGCTTGTCGTGTTTTTTAATAATTTCCTCGCTCTGGGAGACAAAATGCGGTATTGAGCTCGTCCCCATTCCACTAGAAAATTCGACGGAGAGTCTCGTCTCCTCGTCGTCTTAACACTAGGTTTGGTCCCTGCTATATACGGGATCCAGCTAGAAGCTGAAAGAGGAATTCTCCTCTTGAAACTGTATATTAGTGAAGACCTCATTACATAGACCACCGTAGTGTAGTTTGACAGCTTTACCCGGCGGCAAGCGATTGCATTGAACAAGATTCTTTAGATAGGTATGTATACCTATGAGACCAGTCGTGGAGCAGGGGCACAAAGTGTGACTGTAAACGCCACGCTAGACTGGTTGTGGATTCAATCGCCACTCGGAGAAATAAAATATTTATATGAATTTATATTTTTATTTTATCGCTCTGGTGTCCACCATTCAATACGTGATGTCTCCAGAATTCGGAAAGTGGGGAACGGAGCGTCTTATCACTAGTTTCCTTCTGCCTACCCTACTATGTGCGGGATATAGCGTGAAGCTGATTTATTTTATTTATTGTGATTTAAAGTATCCCTTTATCTATATTTGTAACTCTTCATGTATTGATTTGTTTCAGATGTCATCACAAACAACGTATTTAAGAATGCTGGGATACGCAGTAACAATAGTGATGCATATTGGCAATATGGTATTCATGAATTTTAGTGTAAAAAGAGAATATGGAAACGATCCAGAGCTCATAATGTTTAGTAAATTACAACCAAGATATTTTACCTGCTGGACTTTTGTAAGTGTTTGTCCATTTTTTTTATTTTTACATACATTTCGGTATGGGCAGTAGTAACTCTTTTGTTTAACATCTCCACCTTAAAGTCCGGTAGCTCCTCTGGTGTTGCACGGGGTCGTGGGCGGCGGTGATCGCTTACCACCAGGTGACCCGTACGCTCGTTTGCCTTGTCTTTTTGCTATAAAAAAAACATAAGTAAGAAATAAAACAATATACAAAATTAAAAGAAACACACTATTCGCACTGTATCTCGCATATGCAACGACAAGCAGAGGTACCCTAGTGTTGAGACAGTCCACTTCCCAATTTACGCCCAATTTTCGGGACATTACGTGTCGTAGAACTAAATGGTCTTTAAATGATCCTACAAGAATTCTGTTTTTTTCTTATGAGGCATGGAATCTAAAATAACAGCTTCATGCTGTATCACATATAGCCCATAGTTCTTATATATATAATAGGGTATGCAGAGGGATCTTTATGTCCAGACACTACGTTCCAAAATTTCCAACGAATTTTCGAGATTGCGTGCTGAGTACTGGAACTAAACACTAGGTTTTGGCTACCAAAGTGGAGAGATGAAAAAGAAATAAATATAATCATTCCCCCTTGTGGACATCAAACGCACAACCATCCTGTAAATGTTTACAGACTGACGACCTCTTTTTTACTTAAAGATTTATATATTTATGAAAATGATTTATTTTTGTTTAATTTCAGTTTCTACAAATTGTATATGCAGTTATAGGCTTAATTTGTGAATATCTCCTGATAGCTAATTCTAAGAACAAATTATATAAGCTGCCTAAACATTTGAAAGGATTAAAGCAAACGCTGTTTAGCGCTGTAGTGTGGCCTTCGACATGGGTGAGTTATAATTCATGTGAAAAAATCAAGACAAAAGAACATAATGTTGGCAAAAAACTGTTATAAAATTATAATAAAATTAATGACTTATATATTTCAACAAGCTAATAGCTTTTCACACCTGTTTTTGCTTTTGTGGTTTCCAATTTTCTTATGGTAAAAAGTAACAAGCTAACTTTTTCACTTGTCAATAATATAAATTTTAAAAGAATATTTTATATAAAATGTCAACTCCCATTTGACTACCATAGTAGTGAATTTAAAAAAAAAAAAAACGAGGGAACTCCCGGGTAAAAACCTGGTAACCTAGTATCTAAGATTAAATATGTAAGGAAGGCACCAGGGATGGCACATTGAGAGTTGATATGGCGTGACGGTGGCGTGACTTTAATATATACGATAATACTTCCTCGAGTGTGGATCTATTCTTATATATTTTTAATCGACTTCCGTAAGGAGGAGGTTGTCAATTCGACTGTATTTTTTTTAATGTTTGTTACCTCAGAACTTTTGACTGGGTGAATCGATTTTTATGTTTTTTTGATGATTTTATTTGAGAACTGGTGCTTCCCGTGTGGTTCCATTTTAGTTTGGTCCATTTCTGACAATGTTATCTATGAGAAAATCACATAAATGTTAAATTTGCATTAAGTATGTGTGCGACAAATGAGCGAATAACTCAGTATGTTGACAGTAGAGAGTCGAGGCGTAATAACACAATCTCTGCCTACCCTGTCAGTATAAAGGTCAAAGAAAAAATTAAATGTTGTCTTATAGTACTGGAAAAAATCAATAAATCTTACTTTATTGTAATTATACATATTAATTTTTTTATTGTTTTTGGGCTCGAATTCCACTTTGTGGAATGCTATACTTATTTTAATATATTCATTTTCTCGCTCTGGTAAAGAAGCAAAACGCAGCGTTAAGTTTCGCCACTCAAACCCTAATTAATAGCTCAAGAATTCGGAGGAAAGTGGGCAATGGAGTGCTTTAACACTAAGAGTGGAGTGCTACGTGCGGGATACAGTGTGAAGCTATAAAAATATAATTTAAACTAGTTGGTAATCATTTTGACACGATGTTTTACACTACATTAAGTTAAATTTATGTTGTATTAATATAGAAAATGATAAGCATATTATAATATAATTATGTACATATATTTAAATGCACAAATATACCCAGCTTTGTGTATGTTTTCGAGTATCTATTACAAAAACAGCATAATAATTGCAAACTTTTATAAGAATATGTACAATGTGAAGAATGTAACTTGCCTAATTTAAAGTGAAACAAATGAAATGTAATTAATATCATTCGAAATGGTGTAATAATTTCGATTGTTATATTATTATTGAAATCTTTGCGCCCTAACCTGCAAATAGCAAGATAGGCAAGGAGTAACAACCTTTGTGAGAGTCCTAGTGTTGAGTCACTCCATTCTTCGCATTACGCACAAATTTGTTGAGCAGCGGAACTCAACGGTTGGCAATCTTTCTCCCAGGTTGGAGAAATGTAAATAATTAATTTCCTCGTGTGTAATCGACGATGATCTCTCTTGGAAATTTTATTTAAAAACATTAGATTTATATCGAGGCCAGTCGTAACGCAGGGGCACGAGGTGTGACTGTAAAATCGACTGGTTGTGGGTTCGATCCCCACTTGAGGAGATGAAATATTTACTTAAATTTAGATTTCCATTTCTTTGCTCTGGTTTCGAGGTTAAGCGCGGCGTTGAGCTCTGCCACTCAACACGCAATGCCTCCAGAATTCAGCAGAAAGTGGGGAACGGAGTGTCATAACACTAGGTTCCCTCTGACTACCCTGCTGTATGCGGGATACAGCGTGAAGCTGATTTAATTTTAATTTAGATTTTTAGATTCAGCACCTAAGATAGGTATTTTGTATTATTCATAATATTTATAGAAAATTCTAATATTCTGATTTTGTTCGACACATAGTTTTCAAGAGTTTGTGGGTTCAATTTCAATAGAAATAATGTTTTAATAGGAAATATCAAATGTATCAATAAAAATCTTTACATTTCTTTTATCAAATGGAATTAAGTACAAGTTTTGTGACACATGGCACGATCTGTAGAGGTAACTCTGACAGCAGTCATGGTAGGTTACATAAAAACGATTGATATTATATCAATCAAAAAATAAAGAAATCAGCTTCACGCTGCATTTCTCATACAGCAGGGTAGGTAGAGGGAACCTAGTGTTCAGATACTCCTATCCCCATTTTCCAACGAATTCTGGAGGTATTGCGAGTTGAGTGGCGGTGTTAAAAGATCAGAAAAGAGATATGTATATGTAGATAATAAAATACAATTTTTCTATTGCAGGTGGTGTTTACAGTATTCTGGTCTCTATACATATATGACAGAAGACTTATTTTCCCAAGTTATGCTGATAAAGTTATTACACCGGTTTCTAATCATATAATGCACACAGCAATTGTAGGTATGGGCAAAGTTTCGTTTTTAGATATTGACAGTGTTTGACTGTACACACGATGGTTGTGGGTTCGATTTCCAATTAGAGGAGTGATTATATTTAAATTATTTTAATTAAAAAAAACCCCGTCGTGATGCAGCAGCTTAGCGTCTCAATGTAAATGCGATGGTTGTGTTTTTTTTTATTTTATTGTTCTGGTAACAAATAATAAAGCGCGGCGTTGAGCTCCAATACTCGACACGCAACATCACGAAAATTAGGGAGGACAGTGGAGAATAGAGTGTTTTAACTAGGTTCCCCCTGACTACTCTGCCTGACTACTCTGCACGATACAGCACGAAACTAAAAAAAAATTACCGCCCTTATAAGAAAAAGCGCTGTATTAGGTTCCAAAAGTCAGCTCTATTTACATTAAAATTATAAATAGAAACCAACCATTACTAATTATAAATCTTAACACTTTATATTATAGACCATAAAATGTGGGTTCGAATCCCATTGAATCAATATTTAAAGTAAATAATATATATGAGTATATGTTAATTACACCCATTTTAACTTACAGGCGTAATTCTCTGGGAGGTAATGTTTCAACCAAGAACGAGGCCACAGACTCACAACCGCAATCTCTTTCATTTAGCATTTCATTTAGCATTATATTTCTCTGTGTAAGTACATCTTACTAATATAATAATGTGTGAAGATACATGTTTGTTCCAGTTTAACGCAAAAATTACTGAATAGACTTAGATGAAATTTTACGATAATAAAGCTTATACATAAAATAACACATAGGCTACAATTTATGTAAAGATTTGGTATAATTTGGGTATAATATAATAAGTTTAAGCGGACAAAGCCGCGTTTGGGTGGTTAGTATTATATATTTTTTGAATAGCATAAATATTTGTGTTATTCAGAAAATATTATATTATATTTATTAAAACGAGATTGACTGTGGGTAGACGAGATTATTGTTAGTTCAATCTCCACAATGGAATGATTACGGTGGGAATAAAGTATGAAGCTAAAAAAAACTGTTTGTCTAAGCTAAAAAAGTCGTTTTACGGGCGATAATTTTACGTGATGACGTCATAAGAAGAAAAATTGTATACTTTTTTAAAATTGAATTGAATTATTATCATTGAATTATATTATAATAATTTTGTATAATACAAAGGAGTTAATTGATTTTTTTCCCAAACATTTACATTTATTTGCACACGCTAATTCAAATGTTTTTTAGTTAAATTATGCAGATTAAATAAAAGTAACAAGGAATGGGTAGATGCGTCACAGACATAACTCTGAGGCCGATTGTGCCTCTCTATCGTTTGTTTCTCGCTCGGGTCAGGTGGAACGTGACAGTGAGTCACTTCTTCGTGTGTGCGGCCGGCTCATCGATTTGTAAGGCGTTATCACGTCAAACACATTTTTTTCTATTTTTTATTAATTTCTAAATCAAATAAAACATATAATCATATAAAAAAAATTTTCGAAGTGTGACTGTAACAATGACTGGTTGTGAGCTCGATCCCCACTCGAGGATATGAAATATTTACTTAAATTTATATTACCATTTCTTCGCTCTGGTGTCGAGGTTAAGCGCGGCGTTGAGTTCTGCCACTCAACACGCAATGCCTCCAGTATTCGGCAGAAAGTGGGGAACGGAGTGTCTTAACACTGGGTTCCCTCTGCCTACCCTGCTGTGTGCCTGTGTGTGTGTGGATACAGCGTGAAGCTGATTTATTTATTTATTTTATCAATTTCTAAAATGGATTAGACATTTAATTTTAAATAAACATCGTATTAAACATCATAATGTTCACAATTTTGGTAATCATATTTTTTATCTAAATATTTTTTTTTTTCAGTCTTGTATACACGTTCATACAATATGGAGTATGGATCTACCCGATTTTTGGGGTGCTTTACGGTACTATTTACTTTCCTTTAGTACTTCTCATCGCAGCATCGATGGCTTTAGGCTTTTATTACATGCAATGGCCACTGACTGACATGTTTTGGCAGAATAGTGAAAAACAAACAACAAGAATAAGGAAAATTAAGTGATAAATATGTAGATTTTACATATTTTTAGTATGATTTTAAGTGACACTAAAATATATGTATTTATTTTTTGTTCTGTTTTTTTTTATTTAACCTTGTATAAAATTTTTATTGCAGTTTTTTGAATGCTAAGGTCTGTAGTAGGTTAAATAAGTTAAAAAAAAATACATCTAAAAAAGACAAAATATTGTTTCCTGTAATTTAAGAAAATTCAAAACGGTTCTGTTACATGTTTTTAACAAAAAAGGAATGGAATTTTTGACAACATTTTTAAAGATTTTTAGCTTAAAACCATTATTTTGAAAATATTTCTACTTACTATATACTTCTCTTACTATATAGGAAAATCAATAGAAATCTAGTAGAAGTAGGTATTTATTAAATGTACATTTTAAATACCTAACTAACTTACCTAACTTTTTAATTAGCATTAAAAAGTACAAAATACACGATAATAAAAATTTTTGCCTTTATAGAAGTAGCTTATCAATTCAACTGTATTTTTTATGTTTGTTCTTCTTCTTACTGGGTGAACCGACTTTGATGATTCGTTTTTATTTGAAAGCTGGTGCCTCACGTGGGCTTCTATTTTAATTTAGTCTATTTCTAACATTGTTATCTATGAGAAAATCATATAAGACTTGAATTTGTATTAAGTATATGAAATTGCAAACGGACGAATAACTCAATATCACGCCAACTGATTTCAATGATTCTTTTTTATTGGAATAGGATTTGAAGGGTAGTTTGATGATAGTTTGGTTAGGTTTTGATTATGGGACCGGGTTGAAGTAGGTTTTTTTTGGTAGCGTTTTTTTGATTGGGGAGCGGAGTCGGATAACCTCCTCGTGTGCTCGCTTGCTGCTGGTCCCTTTCGAATGTGTTTGCCATTCGGGGGGACGAGCAGTGTAGCGTGCCGGTGCTCCCTGGGCGGCGGGTAATTATTGCCTAGAGGATTCTTCCAAGGGTAATGATTGCTCACCGGCGAATAATCCGACGCGACGGCGTTTCTACGCGTGTTCCTCTGATTAGCAGAGGACACAGTGGGAGGAACTAGGACGGGCGTGCGGGGTGTGTACTTACACTACCTCCACGTAGGTACAGGTCAGGTATGTACCAGCGCCGACAATATCGGAACTCCACTCATGTTTGCGGTCATGTCTCGTAATCTTGAGTGGAACCGAGGGTCTTGCCTTAATTGGCCGGGCTGCGAGGAAGAAAACCTCTATAAAAAATTACCCCAACCCAAGCGGCGAAGCAGCGCGAGGGGTTCGTGGCTGATGGGATGATCAGTCGCTACTGCTGGTCCCGCCAGGGTACCGGCCGACACCCGTGGCGTATTAGGCTTATCCAAGTACAGGGGGCACTGCTTGGATGGACTGTTTTTC
>JAATLQ010035726.1:93570-120228 GCA_013421005.1 Heliconius erato x Heliconius himera | reverse complement strand
ACGGCTCATATACAGATTGAAAGAAATGCGCGAACATTTTACATATCATTTCAGGGTCGCTTGATGAATTTCCCATATAGGTCATAGTTGTCGGTATTCCCGGTTTGATTTTAAGACAAGACATGTAATTCCAAAAGGATTTTATATTTTTAGTTAAACTTTGTTCCGTAAATGATATGTAATTGTCAAAGCACTTCCTACTTTCCATATCAAATCTTCTTCGATACATGGAGAAGAGTCCATAATCAACAATATTTTTATACTTTTTCCACTAGTATTGTGTAATTAATGTATAACCTGTATGTTCTTCTAATTCTGTGCATTGTTTCACTTGTAATTGTTATTACCAATAAATTATGATTATGAGTGTATATATATATATAGGAATACTTACATTTATTTATATAATAACATATCTATTCCATACGATTTAATCCTAAATCTGGAGCATGTAGTTAACCTCGATATATTACTTAACTACCGGCAAAGTTATTTTTTTTTTATTGCGCTCGTTGATATAACGAAGGTGAATTAATTAGGAAAGTTGGCCAAGGCGAGTACCGCCCTGCGGACTGCCCAAGGCTCGCGATGGCAGCCAGCCAGCCCATAGCTATCATTGCGGCTATTCTTGTACACCATAAACAAGGAAGTTCCTTAATCGAACTGTGTTTATAAGTGATGTGCTATGAATTAATTATTTTAATATATGTGTGCGGGATACAGCGTGAAGCTGATTTAATTTTTTTTATTTACATTTTTTCTTATTTTTATATTGTGAGTTGCCGGAATCCATAGTAAATTTCTCATATATACTTAGATACTGGTCGCTATAGTAAGTAACATGTTAAGTCATATTAATAGTGTTAAGTCTGGATATAGGCGGAATCAAGCAAAATAATATAAATATTATACTAGTTGTAAATTTCTCTTTCTCATTTCTTCTGCAGTCTTGTTTAGTGTATCAAATAGTATTTACTTTTTATTAAGAATTAACAAACATATCTGTATGTTAATTGTAAATAAAACTAAAATTTACAAGCCTCTAGATTTAGGAAGCAGAAAAGTGAGTGGCAAGAGAAGCTAGAGCAGACCTCGGTTGACCTTCAAGAATACAGTATCAATGACATTAAAATAAGCAGAATGTGGACCCTCGGAGGGCATATATGAAGAGATGATGACAGTAAACGAGGCGAAAGATGTATGGAGAGACGGTGTTTCGCTCTCCGTTGCGTCTGGTTACCCTGCCAAGGATAAAACGCGGAGCGGAGGAAAAAAATATGACTGGATACAGATTCTTCTTTGTATTTAAGAAATTGTTAAAAAACTGGAGACCATACCTTGTTTAATATTTCGATTTTCGATTTGTGTGACAAAACATCGATTGGAAACACGAAGCTTCCGTAAACGCTATCTAACGCGTAGGCAGTAGACGCTCGATAGGCGTGTTTTTTTAATGACAGCTCGATGATAACCTAATGGCCCGATTAGATAAGCGTATGCATTTTTAACTTGAATTTTTTAACTGATATTTCAAGAGCGATGGCATGCTAACGACCTGTGGTGATAAATATTTGAAGTTATTGTGCATATATTATGGTAAGTGTATAGATCTTGATATGAACAATGTACATAGGAGTATGTGTAGGTATTTTTATATAGGAAAAGCAGAAGGTACCTGGAACATTATTATTAAGACACTCTGTTCCCCATTCAGATCTACATCCCGTCAAATTCTAGAGGCATTGCGTGTTAAGTGGCGGAAGTCAACTTTGCCTGGTTACCAGAGCGAAACAATAAAAATATTAAATATTTCATTCTCTTTAGGTAGAAATCGAACCCCTAACCTGTCGCTTTTACAGTCGCACCGCTTGTGCCCCTGCATCAGGACGGCCTTGAAGTTTATTTTTAACTAAACAACGCTTGGTTAAAAACTACTGCTTCGAATAAAAACATTTGAATGAATTGAAAATTGATTGATTGTTGATTTGTAAATATGAAATAATATTAATTTGTTGTCTTGTTTGTCAGATATCAGGTAATACCCACAAACGTTAATTAACGATTAACTGTCATTATAAACATACAAACCCATTTATAGCGATATTAATTAAACACTAATTGAGATTAAGTGCTGCTCTGTCTGTTCCTCACTAAAACATTCCTTGTTATATTATTTATAAATAACTACGACAACAACAAAACAACAAAAAATATTTTTTTTGTATTTTACATAGATTATTATAAAATCGACGTGCTATTAGTCGTCACAGGGTCAACGACTCGGTTCACGTACTAATTAAGTAGGTCAACGTCCCCGCCACTGGCCCAAGAGATGGAAACATCTCGCTGATTGATCTGCGCTAGACTAGATTGTCGGCTTTCGAATTATCGATTGTATTAATTAACGTTATATCTGCTAGAGATGCTGTGATGACTGAAGCGGTGGTTGTGAGTTCGGTGCTCGTTCGAGGGAATGTTTGCATTCCAATTATTTACGTTTTTGAGGCCAGTCGTGGCGCAGCGGCACGAGGTGTGACTGTAAAACTGACTGGTTGTGGGTTCGATCCTCGCTCGAGGAGATGAAATATTTACTTAAATGTATATTTCCATTTCATCGCTCTGGTGTCGAGGTTAAGCGCGGCGTTGAGTTCTGTCACTCAACACGCAATGCTTCCAGAATTCGGCAGAAAGTGGGGAACGGAGTGTCTTAACTATGTGTGCGGGATACAGCGTGAAGCTGATTTATTATTTTTTATTTATTTATGTTTTTCCGTTTCGTTTTGGAAAACAAAACGCGCCGTTGAGTTTCGCCCTTCAAGTAGCACATTCAACATTTTTTAACTAGAAACATGTATCGTGAATCCTAACATGATTTTAAAATACTAAAATTCTTCCAGTTCCTCAAATAATAGGCCATTTTTCTTTTTCATTCTTCCAATAAGACCCATATACTTTATTTATTTCACTCAAAACGTAATGTCTAATAGTAAAATCAAATTAATTTAGCAACAACACAGAATTATCGATCTTATGCATGTCCTTATAGATTATTATTATATACATATGCTTGAACAGAAGCCGTTTACAGCGAAGCAGATTGAGCAGATTACAAGGTAATACGGTGTCTCGCGGTGAAAGCATCGCATATTATGTGGGAATCGCATAACGTGATTAATGTTACAAATATTACTAGAAAATAGTTGTTCATATGGAAACTTGCAAATTTTAAAAAATTACATGTTTTTATGATACTCCAGAAGTACCATTAAGAACCTAGACCATCCTCCACAATCCCTTTAAGACATAAGCAAAGAGCTATATTAGCTTATAGGATAGCTTAACTGATTTAATTGTAGATTTCACTATAGTATTTTGGCAAGCTTCCCTCACATTCAGTGTTTGTTTAACTCCAATCGGTTTATAAATAAAAATGTTATACCATTTTTAAAAGTATTTTTCTACAAATTTGCAATAAATAACTGTTTTATTGAATTAGCTGAAACTTTACTTTTCAATACAGGTATAGATATTGCTTTTAAAATAACATTATTATAAGAAAACGAAAATAATGCTTTGAGATTAATATGTAGTTTAAACGAGCGAAGCCGCGAGTGGGTCGCTAGTATTACATAAAGTTACTATCCATTTTCGTGTTTCGCAGTTTTCCAATATGACTTTCACGGTGTTTTTCTATAGTTAGCAAAGTAAAAACTAAAGGCTGTAATCAGCCTCTGTTTACTGGGGCGTAATGATGGCCGCCGTGTCAGAATCTTTGATTTCTACTTCGCTTGGTTTCTATTTCTGCTGCTTGTATCGTTTTCTTTATTTACTTTTGTTTTATTGTTTATCTAATAAAAATGGGTACATCTTTAAAACTGTTTCTTTTAAAATAAGTATTAGTGGACAAACGCACAGCGCGGATAAACAGACAAAAAAATGAAAAATCTTAGTTTTGGGTTCATATATTTATTTTTACAATAATAGATTTTCTCATATATATTCCATGAATAGATCGTTTACAATTTCTTATATGCACACAGCAGGGTTACAGAGAAACCTAGTATTAAGACACTCTGTTACCCACTTTCCGCCGATTTCTGGAGGCATTGCGTGTTGAGTGGCAGAATTCGACGCCGCGTTTTCGCCTCAACACCAGAGATAAGAAATGAAAATATAAATGTAAATAAATATTTCATATACTCGAGTGGTGATCGAACCCGCAACCAATCGATTTTACAGTCACACTTTGTGCCCCTGCGCCACGACTGGCCTCAATATCTCTTGTATAGTAATACCATATATAATGTTTACTTATCCACTTCCTCTGCAATATTTTTTTTTGAATGAAAAGTAAAAAGTATATTTCCCAGCGCTCGCGATTATACTCGCTCATCGAGACATCACGCAACCGTTAGAGCGCTAATAGTAATCTATTAAGATTAAGTAAGCGGATATTTTCATGTGAAAGTGAATGCTTTTGTCGCATTTTTCATTGCATATTCTTTGCATAATTTTTTTTTGTTTTTTTTTAAGAGTCTATTGTGTCTTGGGAAACGGCTAAAATTATATATTGTTTGGTTTTGGATTTGATGGGCTATTAAGAAAATGGTCTAATAATCGCATATATAGGTGTTAGGGAAAGTATTGCGAGTTGAATGGCGGGATTCAACGTCGAAATCAAGATAATGAAAATAGAAATGCAGGATTCGTACCCGCGACAATCGCGTTTATAGTCACTGCGCCATGACGGTCTTTGTAAATTTATATACTGTGTGTTTTATATTTATAAAACACACAGTGCTGAGAATTGAACCGGCAGTCAAGCGCAACGCCATCTGTTCCGCGACACATGTGCACGCAATCGTAACCCGATATCTGGGAACTGGCGCACCGGGACGAATACGTGCCCGTACGTGTAGGTACGTGTGTTTGATGATTTATATTGAACATATGATCAGTTTAGTATGTGGGAATAGGGAGTAGAGTAAGGCTTGTAATTTGGTTAGTTTTTGTTTGGTGGATTTAGGAGGTTTTGTATTATATTTTTTTTTACTGAAATGGTCTTTTTAATTAGTACAATACATTATAGAAATCAAATATTTTAACACATTTAACTCCGAGTGGGACAAACCAAAAATGTCTAGTCTAACAACAACAGCAGAGAGTATCTACTGTAGACACTACATTCTCCGATACATTAAAAAGTATTTTATTATATTGTGTAATCAGTACTTAAGATATTTTTACATATATTAAAATTATACCCACTATGAGTAATTGTTTAGGTAATTTCGTTTACGTCGCACGGCGCCGGGCGCATCAACACCTGCGAGCGCTCTGCCGCTACGAGATTTACGATGTTTGTTTATACTTTGCTAGGTTTGAAATGGCGTGATTATTTTCTATTTAGGCCGTCGTGGCGCAGCGGCATAGTGGTTTGATTGTAAACGCGGCGGTTGTTGGTTCGTTTTTCTATGGAATGAACTCTTTGCATTTCCTCGCTCTATTAATCAAAGCGCGGGGTTTAGCTCTGCTGTTCGACAGGCTATGTTACCCAAAATTTGGCGACAAGTAGAAATGGAGTTTTTTAACACTAGGTTTCACTCTGTCTATCCTTATAACGTAAAGATGTAATAACCGCAGAAATGTGGATTTATACAAAATTGTTAGCAGGTAGCTGGCTGGCGCCCGGCCCTCATCTGTTTGCACTTTAAATCAAATAGTGCCAGCTATTTACCATACTATTATATTATAATTAATCGTAGTTGAATCTACCTTGAGAGTTCACTTTTTTAAAATATTAAGCTTTTAGCTTTTCCAAGATAGAGCGTGTAGATTACATTAAAAATATGTTTAATTTGTGGAAAAGTTAATTATTTCAATAAGATTATGAATAAATGTTGCGAACCGAACTCGCCCACCAAAACTGATAACAATATAACTTACACAACATTCCGATATATTAAAATTATATTTAGACATTTCTAATAATTTATTTACACTGTACGTATATTTGTAAAAGATGACATGATCGGTCGATATCTTTAGGTATCAATTTCGTTTCCTTATTTTTTTTTATACGTACATATTTTGACTATATAAGTTACTCTGTTCTTTATTTTTGTTAATTTTCGTTTAGTACCAGGATCGATCATTTTAAATGCCCGACATAACTCTGACCGCAGATACAGCGGGTTTCATTGAACCGATTAATATTATCTCATCCTATTTGCCTTCTCCTTTTGTAAATGTACTATCCAACAGGAAGGAGTTTCTTAACTTACCCAGTAAGTACTTCCTGAGATTAGCCTGTTCAACTAAACACACTCTTCGGCTTTATAATATAAATATAAATTTAAACAAGCCACATAACCGCGAATTCCTCCGCTTGAACTTATTGCTATATTATAGCCGAATTTTACAGAATCTCAATATTAAATTGTAGTATATTATGTTATTCTTATGTCCAAGCTATTATTAAAAAGTTTCATCTTAATCAGTTCAGTGATTTTTGCGAGAAACTGGAACAAACATCCATCCTCACAAATTCTTCTATTTATAATATTAATAGAGTTTTTATACGTATCTAAATAAACTGCCACAAGGATGTCGGTCGGTCGGTCTGTACACCATCTGTCGGCACTTATGTTCCGCACTGTGCAAAATTCGTTAACGTTCGTTTGTTTGACTTATCAAAAATAACTAACTTTTTTGGAGTTCCGTACCCGAAATGTTAAACATTTTGAGTACGGAACGAACGGACGGGACGGGATTATTAATACCCCGCTATCTGTCTCTCTGTCCGTCTATCACCAGGTTGTATCTCATGATACTGTTACCACTATGTCAACAAATATTAAATACAGAATAAAATAAATATCTAAGAAGGACCTTATACAACGAGCAAGACGTGTTGCAGTTTTCTCTTCGTCCAGCGAGTCCAACTCCCAATTACCGTATATCACATAAAGTAGGTCAACTAGTGTTAAAAAACTCAGTTCTCCATCTTTCTTCAAACTTTTCGACACATTGGCGTTGAATTACGCCACTCAACCGGGAGAGGATACGACAATAGTTTTTTTCTTGGAATTTATTTTTGCTCTAACAAAGTTATTGTGTATTACGTTCCTGTTTTTTTGTGTGTGTGTGTAAAATAAGGCTAATTACATAGATTAAATGTCTATAAAATAAACAAAAGAAAAGCGAACGCCCTGAGGGAAATCATTAATTACTACGAATTACCTAGTTACACCTACGCTATCAATTGAATTTAGTGTAATAATGTAAGTACTGTAAAAATATATTATGTTTAAATATAGATATACGAAACGCTAGCCAACTCTACTACAGTAGTAGAGTTATGATTGATAGGCATTAGGGAGATATAACTTATAAATTTACATAGGTTTGCTGACTGAGTCATCACTTATAAAAATAGATATTACTTTATCTACTATCGTTATTGCTCTACATTACATGCGTATTGTTTTAAATTGGACGGATTCGAACTTACGATTTACGAAAGTAAATTTCTTAACTAACATACTTTGAATGTCGTATTTATATCGTAATGTAATTAGTATATGTGTATTTTTGAGTGAGATACGTGGAGGCCAGACTCTATACTACAACGTTTGATAGCAAAAGTGTTGGTTGGGTTGATCTTAACTTGGAAAATGAATTATTTTCATATAGCATGGTAAACGGAGAATCTAGTGCTAAAGTTCTCCGTTTCTTAGTTTCCGCCAATTAAATATTAGATATTACATTTTTGATGGTAAAATATAACGGCACACGTTGTCTACCAGAAAGGGAAAATGAAAATAAATTAAATTCAAATCAGTCCTCCGAGGAGGAAGTGAACTTGCAATCATTGCGTATACAGTTGAACACTGGTCCACTGCGCCACGCAGTTTTATTTTTAAGTTAAAATATATTTTGATACTAATGAATGTCAAAATAATCCACTATAAATTAAGTTAAATGCTTAAATGAAAAGATTTAGCAAATACAAAAGGGAAACGTGACACGTAAACAGGTGGGTGGATTATACGTGGATTGGTTAAACTCGCTGAGGAAAATTACAATTGGTAGAGCTCGCGTGAGTTAAGCTGAGCTTTGCATTTGTGTGTGTGTGTGTGTGTGTGTGTGTTCATATATAAGTGTACTTGTAGGTGCCACGTCACTTGTTCGGCCTAAACCGGTTTGTACTGCTTTTTGACAGCCGGTCTACACCTCTTGTACTGATAGCAGCGTCATATACATTGACTGTTACATTATGATGTTTAGCGGATTATATATTTTTTCTTATTGTTATCGATTTTTTTATATTTCTTTTTTTTCTTCACGCTGTATGTATCCTTATATATTTCCACGCTATAGTTACAAGCGAGGCGTTAAGTTACGCTAATCAACACTCATTATCTAAAGAATTGAACAGAAAGCGACAAGCGGAGTGTCTTAACACTACCTAGTGTTCCTCTGCCTACCCTGTTATATGTGGAATTCAGTGTGACGCTAGAGAATGTCACAAAATAAATAATTGTCCAGGCCTAAGCCTTAATGTCACGGAACCGGTCTGTCCCACTCCCATCGCGTTGTGCGGTCATCGCATAACATAGCGGCAACGTGCAGCTGCAATGTCAACATAAATTGGGATGTTGGCTGTTGCACTTTACTATTGGTAATTAAATTTAATTTACTAGTTTTTATATCTCTACACATGAAGATTCTTACGGAGAGTTAAGAATCTCACGGAGATTTGCAGAGAGCTTGCCGTTAAATCACTCCGTCAGTTTTGGGCGCATTGCTAAGATGTAAAAATCATATACGATCGTATCCTTACTTCCGAAATGTCAGGATCGCATTTAATGCTTATTTGTTGTCTTAACGATAACCTAATAGCTGTCTGTTATATAGAAGTTAGGACTTTTGAAGAGCTCATTAATTCAGATTATTTATAAAACATAGACATATGACGGTATTCCCGTCATCAAATCTAATTAGGTCCGGTAAGCAGTACTGGTGTAACTCGATTAAAATTGATATTACGTGTAACCGCGCGGCCCATTAAGCGCTCGTAAACTCTTTAAATCACCCATCTCATCAAGTTTAATAGACGATTTGGTTATTATGTTTCAAGTTTATGGACTATTTTTTTTTACTAAGCAGCCGAACTAGCGCCAAAGGTGATGCGAGTTCGAAATATTGCAAGTGGTACATATAAATAATTCATTCTCCCGTGTGGGAGTCGAACCCCCGACCATTGCTTTTACAATCAGACACTGTGTCGAGTTACTACAAAAAATATACAGCATAAATTTAACAAAACACCATCATAAGAAAGCAATAAATAAAAAGGTTGTATATTAAGAATCATACGACCCCATCAATTCTACCAAAACCAGCCGGCCAGTCACTTAAAGTCGAAACAGATCAAAAGAGATAAACATAGAGCTGCTAAGCGCTACGCACGTCGCAGTTATGTTTTTGTAAACATCCGCTCCATTGTTGCCTTTTGAAATTCTTTTCACTGCTAATACTAAATTCTGTTGTGAACGGTGTTGTATGTTCTTGTAAATATATTTTTTTAGCTTCATGCTGCGTGTTGTATGATAGGTAGAGCTAGAGACGGAGAGAGGGAACCTAATTTAAAATCATTCTGTTCCACAGAAATATTATATAAAATTTAAATCAGCTTCAAGCTGTATCCCGCACTCAGCAGCAGCAGGGTAGGCAGAGCGAAACTAGTGTTAAAACACTCCGTTCCCTACTTTATATAAAATTTAATCCTAAATAAATGTAAACGTGATATTGTTTATTTGTGAAGATAAGGAAACCAACGCAAGCGAAGCAGCGAGTAAAAGCTAGTAGCTTATTAAAATGTTCTCTTATTTGTATAATTATATGTCTAATAGATTTTTTCTGGAAGGAATAGATATATGTTAATTATACAACTATGTAGTACTTTATCGTAAAAGAAGGTTTCATTAGATCCCGTTCTGTTCTGACCTGTTCTCGGTATTGGCTTGTACGGTCCGTGACAAATATCAGCGTTCTACGCCTCGTAGTATCGTCTAAGAGCTGTAAGTCAGTAAAGAAAGAGATTTATAAATATAGATAACTTTCCGTTTTAGAATCACGTTTACTAGCGACGTAAAGAACTACGATTCACTAGCAAAATGTATGAGTGTATAACCCACATATTTCACTTAACTCGTAATAAAGTTTCTCAAAATGACGCTACACGGAGGTGCAATATGGCGCGGGCTGTTAATTACCTATTATTTATGTGTTGATTACTTTAATTACATGCTTAATTATACGCAAAACAAAATATGGTAATCAACTTTTACTTGGACTCGCGCTTGTTGTATTTGATGGCGGGGGAAATGATTTTGTTCGTGGTCGGTTTTAATTTGGAGGAGTCGTTGTTTATTTTTTGGTACATTTTTTAAATATTTTCTTGTATATTTATAATAAATATTTCGAATAGTTTTCGTTTTTGTTAACTAATTTATATATATTTTTTTGTAAAATAAAACTTTACATGCTGTTAAACAGTCTACTATTCAAGTCACGTTCTAGGCGAGCTTAAACATAGTAAGTCAATAAATTGAAGTAAAATTTCTGTTTTCCAATAGAAAATTGGTTAAAACTCACGTCGCTTTTCATTAGGACCCGTCGTTTCCCACTTTCCGCCGAATTATTGATTTATTACGTGTTTAGTACGTGGCGGCACTTAACACCGCGCTTTACCTTATTACCAGAGCGAGGAAATGAAAGTATTAAATTTCATTCCCCCGAGAAGGATCGAACCCACGACTGTCGCACGCTTGTCTCGTGCGCCACGACACGGTTTTTCATATTTAATTATAAATAAACTTTGCCTTTCTTTAATTTTTCGAATTTACTAAAATCATGGACTATTATGGATCCTAAGTCACTGAAAGCTAAGGACAACTTGTGACTGTGTTGCAATAGTGTCAAATTTAGTCATTTAAACGACTAACGCCCAATATTAATAAGCTATCTCCAACGTCAATCTTAGATTGTTTCATATATCTATCTATCCAATCTAGAGATTGAAGCTAGGAGATAGCTTATTAATATTGGGCGTAAGTGAAGCACTCTAAATCTAATACGGTCGCTGAGTGTTCTCCGCTCGGTGAAGATTATACAGTTATATGTACCTATGAAGGTTCTACTACGTTATGTGACCGGCCCTCGAGGCCCGCTCGGCGGTCGCCGGTCGCCGGTCGCCGTGACACGTGCGCCTGACGTGCACCGATTGTAATTTATATATAATAGGTACCTACAAGCGAGAGTGTCAAACGGTGACGTGACAGTGATTTTGTGGTATTTTGAGTGTTTTATATTTGTTAGTTATATTTGAGTGGACTTTGAAACGTAGAAATTCGAGATAAATATACTTAGTACTCTTTTACCTGTACACATGTCCAATTTTAACTTTTAAGTCCAGCAATTTCGTGTCTACTTCGTCTGACTGTCACTTAGTAGCGGAAGTGTTTTATAAATTGTCGCTATTCGTGTAAGATTATTCTAGTTTTTATTTTGTTTTCAGCCTTACGCTGTATTCCGCACACAGCAGGGTAGGCAGAGAGAACCTAGTGTTAAGACACTCCGTTCCCCACATTCCGCCAAGTTCTGGCGGCATTGCGTGTTGAGTGGCGGAACTCAATGCTGTGCTTTGCCTCGACACCAGAGCGAAGAAATGAAAATATACATGTAAATAAGTATTTCATCTCCTCGAGTAGGGATCGAACCCACAACCAGTCGATTTTGCAGTCACACTTTTTGCCCCTGCGCCTCGACTGGCCTACATTTCTATATTTTATTTATTTTTCATAATATGCTCAAAAAGCCTCCATCAAAACAAACATCGCTTTACGTTTTACAATAGTGGAAACGCGCCTGTACCGACGACGGGCGGAACTAGCCGCATTCCCGCTTGAATGGAGCGCGGATATTGAGGCGGGGGGTACCTGCCACTACGCCCGTGAGTGTGCCAAGTACTGACCTTATGTAATTTACTATTGATTAGAATTGAAAATTGTCTTTTGGATATTGTATTTCGAGGATATTTTATATTATTTATAAATAATATTGCTTTTCATCCTTTATATCATTCTCGGATGTGGAAAAAAAGAAGCGAAAGCGAATTTCAGACGCACAGTGGGTTACATTAAAACTATTAACGTGACATGTTTTCTTGGATGAGTGAACTACAACACAAAAATAATTTTCCAAATTAATTTATAGTTTCCGAGATTAGTGCGTTCAACCAAACATTTCCGCTGTATAATATTTATATTATATAGCCGAAGTATGCGTAGTACAACTATATGTATTGGGCTTTGGATTACGTGACTGGAATAACAATATTGGCTAATGCCTGAATATATTTTATCAACAACCTGTAAAATTTCAAGGTAGCGTTTAAATTTGAGATCTATTTGTAAATTTTTGATGTCAGTGTGATATCTATATATCATAATATCTTTTTATTATTATTACTAATTATAGCTTCACGCTGCATTGCGAGTAAGGCAGGGTAACGGAGCGAAGATAGTGTTAAAATACTCTGCTTCCTCACGTAGCGTTTCGTTGTTGTTACCACAACTAAGAAATTATTTCATTCACAGAGAGCAGAGTGGAAATCGCATCCCACAGTCTTACTTTTTACACTGGCCACGCCACGACGGCTTAAACCGATTTTTTAAAATCAAATATGAATTATATAAGGGAATGTCGTGGGTTTGATTCGCACTCACTGAAATCAATTAGTTTCATTTCCTTTTAGAATACCAAGACGAAGTGCGGCGTTGATCTATGCCACTCGACTTGCAATGTTTTGAAAATTGATCACTAGATTCCCCCTGCTACCCTAGCAGGGCAGCAGGAGACATGCAGCGTGAAAATGGTATATTTAGACACAATAAATAGAAGTTTATAAAATAATCCATTAAAATAATACACTTCTAAGAAGGATTTGGGTTATTATAAGTATCACGTGGATGCGGGAGTGAAGAGCGACAGTTTCCTGATGAGCATCGCGCATCTGTTGCTTTGTTTATATGCCCCACTTTAGAATCCATTTGATTTGTGGGTCTTACGAAATGTCGGTACCTACTGTGCATTAAAAATAATAGTAGTTTCGTCACTCAACACACAAATTGTCGAAAATTGGGAAGTTGAATTCCTTTTGTCTAGCCTGTTTAAAAATTATAGGATTTTTGCTTCTAGAGTTTTTGTAAATGTAGACTTTAATGTTGTTTAAAATTAATCTTACAAGACGAAAAAAATATCGCACTATAACAAAATTGAATGCACCGTGCGTTCAACTTGACGCTGTATCCCGCACATAGCAGGGTAGGCAGCAACACTAGGTTCCCTCTGCCTACCTGGAAGCTGATTAAAATAACATTTAGTAATTTATGAAGCGTAACGCAATCCAAATCTGGACTGTCTTTAGAACTAAATACCTAAAGATAATTATGTCTAGTTCTAAGCCTAGTATTAGATGCAGATAAAGATGAAAATACCTGTGAAACGTATGAGTATGTAGTTTTAATGTACACCTAAATAAAAAAAAAATATTAGGTCTCTCTACCGACTCTGATTAAACGTTAAGTTTCAATTTCGATTGGATTGTATTGCTAGGTAATAGAATATAATGTTTATTTATCTTGCTTCCTGTGAATCTCCTAGGTGCTTTAAGCAGCTATGAAAACATCCGATCACGATGAAATTCTACAGAACTTGCTTGTTTTTTGTTACCCGACTACGGCGAAGCAAAAAGGAGGGTTTTGATTATGTATGTATGTATGTGGGTATGGATGCTCATTTGTTTCTCATAACTTCTAAACTAGTTATCATAATTAAACAAATGAGGTGTCGTTAGAAGCCTCTTGGAGGTGCGCTGGTTGTAGGCTACATGATAAATTGACTACAGCGTCCTCACCAGCAAAACAGATTAATTACAATAATAAAATGAAATTAAAGTGGCATACGATCACGTCCTTTTTAACATATCTCTATAAATGTAACGTATGAAAATACGTTAAAATATAAAAAGGGTAAGTAAGTTGTTTATTTAAGAGTCGGTAATTTTTTATTAGTTTGTACAAAATAATTTTAGCAAAACATATTTTCTTGTTTCGTACTTTTTGGAGTAAACTTTCGTTTTTGATCTTCTATGAATTGGGTTTTTTACTGGCTATATCTATGTCATCATAAATGTAAATTCAAGAGGTGATAATTAATGCCTTTAATTATTGAAAAAAATGTAACTTTTGTATTATTAGTGGCCGCCTTGGCTCAGTAGTACAGCGTCTGAAATCCCACAAAGCCAAATGTTGAATCCCACATAACTTGGTTTGTTTTACCCCAAGAACTGGGTATCTTTTGAAGATTTCCCCTACCAATATAAAAAAAAGAAAAGTAGTACAACGTCTGACTATAAACACAATGGTTATGGATTCAATACTCACTTACTCGTAGGGGGAGAATATTAAAATAATTAAATATTTTAATTATTTTAATATTCTCCCCTTTGTAAACTAAGACTTAGATTTAGAAATGGGCAGAAAGTGGAAAACGGAAGTGTCATAATACAAAATTTTCTCGAAAAAGCTTAATCTTGCAGACATTTTTTATTCTTTGAAACAATGAATGTTTTATTTTGTCCTTAGCTTCTCTTTATGCAATTTACAATGTATTTTTATCAAATGTTCATCTCTACACGAGGTCAACGTATTCAACAAGTCGTGACATCTGATGCATCGTCTAATGTGAATGACCATTACGTACCTGTTTTAGTTTACTTTAACGCTACTTCGACAGATATACAACATAGTATGTGTTGTTGCTTATATTTTACATTACTAATAAAACTCATGGTTTTGTATCGGTTATAATTACTTTTTGCTACATTTTTTTCTATTATAACAATAATTTTAAACAAAAAAAAAACTGACTTCTAACTAAGTAAGCTGAATTGAAGAGTTTAGTTACTTTGTCATGGATTACATAATCTAATCTAATCTTAACTCTAACAACAAATCAAGAAACTACCCTTGAAGTATGTACTTTTCAATTAAAAAGAATCATCGAAATCGATTGGCGCGATGTGGAGTTATTCGTCCATTTGACGCCCGCATACTTATGCCAATTTAAGACAATTTTCTTATGGATAGCATTGTTAAAAGTTGACCAATAATCAAAACGGGACCACACGAAACGCCAACTTTCAAATAAAATAAGAATTATAAAAATCGGTTCACGCTGTCGAAAGTTCTGGTAACTTAAAAGATAGGCGAATTGCTAACCTCCTCATCTCACAGAAGTCGGTCAAAAATATAAATATAAAATGAGAGCCAACTTAAATGTTACTAAATGCGTCATTCTCAATTTTACCGACATATGAATGAGAGATCTATATGGATACTGAGTTCAGTGTTCAAAACGTTATGTTTTATCATCATCATCAATGGCATTACAACCGCAGTTGGATTTTGGTCTGGTCCAAAATACTTCTTCACAATTTCCTGGTTTTGTTCCTGGCCTTCTCTCTCTAATCAATTCTTACTTAGAGTTCTCAGTTCCGACTCTGTCCAACCCTCTGAGCTTTTTTATCCGTCGGTTTCTTCTCATATCTGGTTCATAGTTTAGCAACGATTTAGGTGTTCTAGTTTCACTCATTCTCTTCCTACATGCGACTCTTTGTAGGCATTCAACCTTTATAGTATTAATTATATTCGGTTCCTTAAACAATAAAATTTTAATTATAGTTTAAAACCTCTATAATACATTGTAACATTTTTATGATCGATTAAAGTGTCATCTAAACATACTATTTTACCCAGAACCCTTGTGTTACGTAAGCAAAGCTCAGGCCGGCGTAGGGATGGATTAACATTATTAAGATCTCGGCCATTACCCTCGAGAGGAGCAGATGATCAGGAACTAAATTAGGGTCCCCATCCACCCCAAACTTAATTGAAGCTCGATAAAATTTTGCTTCAAGCGATAATCATTTTAGGCCTGAAGTGTTTTCGATTAGGTTGGCTAATATCGTTTATAGAAGAACGTGTTATAACTTTTTCGGTGACTTCGTCTGCGTTAACAATTAGGATTGATTCAAGAGATGTAAAAATGTGTCTGTTTATATTACTATTAGTTTTTATCTCCGGTTTGACCCGTGCCTTGGTAAATTTGGTGTACACTGAAACAATTAACTTGATAATAGTATAGCCTACAGCCTTCCTCAATAAGGGACCCTCCAATACTAAAATATTTTTTTAATTCGAACCAATAGTTCTTGAGATTAGCGTATCCAACCAAATAAACTGTTCAAATTTCTAATAATATTATAGATTCCATCCAAATCGTGTGTGGCTTAAATTTACGTAAATGTAAAGCTACGGCTGTCTCGTATTAGTATTTAATATAGATTAGCGCGGATTAATATGAAACGTGCCCGAAACGTGAGCGTCGGGAAACCCTATGGGGAATCACGTCTACGCGAATTTAATTAACGTTAACGCGTGAACGATTATTCTTTACTCATATAAAATATTGTTAATTGTTTATTTGCTTTTTTAAAAGAGTCTGACAGTAAAGAGGTTTCGATTGCCACTCAAGAGAATATTAATAAATATAAATATTTTCAATTCATCGCTCCGATGAAAAATACGAATACGGGCAGCGTTGAGTTCCGGCTGTCTCAAAAATGTGTGTGACGAAAAGTAAAAGACGAAATATCTTCCAAGGTTCCTTTTCTCTACATACTTTGCTTGATTCGTAAAGCGTGAAGTAAAAAGAAAAACTAACTACAGTATTATAAAAATAAGAATTGTTACTAAATATCCTGAGAATTAGAAATCAAGGAGACAGAGACCCTTGAGCCTTTTTAATTTTCATGCAAATTTCGTGATTTCTTAACAACAAGCGGAGGACGTCGGTGTTTTTCTTAATCTTTTCAAGTACGACCGTTCTGAGATAAATTCAATTAAGTTTATAATTAGAAGCGCTTGTAAGAAGATAAAAAAATAGCTTAACAAATATTAATCATTGTTCATTTTTAATGAATGAGTTTTAAATGAGCTCTGAATTAATTTAAATTAAATACGAAGGATAAATGTTGTTAGCTTATTACACATAGCAGGGTAGACACTCCGTATTGTATTAAGACACTCCGTTCCCATTAAGATATCTCCGTCCCCACTTTTCGCCAAATTCTGAAGGCAATGCGTTTTGAATAGTGGAACTCAACGTCGCGGAGAGCGAAGACATAAAAATATTTAATATTTTATTTCCTCTGATGTGCGAATCGAACCCACAGTTAGCCGCGTTTATATAAAGTAGCACACTTGTGCCCCTGCGCCACTGTTCTTAATAAAAATATTATTATTTTACATACTATGTCGCAATAAGGCCGCTATACTCCTACATAGGAACATACATCGTATATCACAGATCGTCTGTCGTAACATAACGCGTGGTATTCCTTTGAAAGAGCGACTACAAAGCGATCATTGATGCGTTGATCTTTGATGTCTCTGTTTGCGCATCATCTTACGTAACTCTAGGTTAGCTCATCTTAAAAGATTTGGGTCGGCACTCGGCGTTGGGCACTCGGTAGCGGGATCAATTTAAATTCGTCTCCATTAACAGTAAATGTGAAGAAGACACAAAAGGAAGCGTCGCACGGAACGGCATTGTCGTAAAATGTGGATGTTATTCTGGATATTTTAGCTTTTATTGTAAATATATGTAGATCTGTTAAGTTGTTTTTAGCAAATGTATGGTACTTTTATGTCTGTGTTGTAGTATTTTGGGGTGTTTTAACGTTATTTTGAAATATAAGACTAGAATTCGTGTTGAGGTCGTCGTGACGTCGCGGCACAGTGTCTTACTGTAAACATGACATTTTGCATCGAATTATTGACATTTCCTATCTATGGTAATAAGACAAAAAAAAAAAACAGTTTAAAATTTTGCTAATTGGCAAAATTTTAAACTGTTTTTTGTCTTACACGCAATATCTCTTAAAATTGGGCGGAAATTGAACCTTATGGAAAAAAAATACTCGCCACTACTGAACTTACAATGTTGAAATTTAGCGTGTAGGTATGTTAGGGACTTTAGGACTACACTAAAAGAGGATTTCCTGAAATTCCTACAGGAATGAGAAATAACAGGACCATCCATGTTACATATTGCAAGTCCACGCAATCAAAGTTCTGGACGACGACTAGTGCTTTATAAGTATTATAAAAGTGTAGACGGATGTAGTTCGTAAAATTTAATTCGATAAACGTAATTTCGATATATTGATGGATACATTTAACTATTTATCGACCTTATTTAACCTTAATTATAAAGACTGAGTTATGAGGATCGAGGCCAGTCGTGGCGTTGGGGCACAAGCGACTGCATACGCGACCAGTTGTGGGTTCAATTCCAAATATTTAATGTTTTAATTTTTTCGCTCTGGTGTTGAATTCCGTTACTCAATACACAATACCTCCAGAATTCGGCAGAAAGTAGGGAACGAAGATATCTTAATGGTTACGGAACGTCTTAACACTAAATTCTCAGGCTCTCTCTGACCACAGCGTGAAAGAATCTTATTAATGCATACTTATAAATAAAGTAAGTGAGGATAGATCTATTAATTTTCGGATTGGAAAAGAGCGCCTTGGTGCAGAGAGGCAGCGTTTCAATCTGAGTGTAAACACGATAGCTGTTAGTTCGATTCTTTGACTTAAGAGACGTACCATATAAATAACTTTCATTTCTCTACCAAAGTAGAAAAATGAAAACAATTCTTACCCTGAATGGGAATCGTACCAAATATATTAATATCTAATTGTAATATTAAAGGCAGACGTCTCCTCCAAATTAAACAACATGATTTCCAGTGAGACAAGATGGTTATTTATTGCGAACCACGGTCCACGGGCCACTTGTATACACACTACATACTTAGTTATAGGCAGTTGGCCTTGATTAGTTAATTTTATTGCCGAAACGGTTACTGCCAGAAGTTTCTGTTGTGACCGGTTTAATGTTTCAAATGATACATTTTATAGGTTTAAGTTCTACGATATGTTTTGTGTCGTTGTTGTGTCGCGTCTCTTTCCGACTATTAAATACAGCGTTTAGTTCCGAAATTCACTTCGCTAATGGTATGCATATAGATTCCTTCTCTTGTCTTGTTACTCCTGAGATTAAATATTTTCTCAGTAAAGGAAATAGATTAAAGTATATAATTATGCGTAATTTAATTATATTAATTAATGTAAGGTCAAATAATTATTTTGCCAACTTAATTAGATATTATTGTGGTAATGTAGGATTGTTTACACACAAGCTAAAATCTTAATTCAAAGTTTTGAATAATGGAATACATGTATATATGTGTGTATAAACATAAGTCTCTGCTTACATGCCAGTTATCCTATAAAAAACAAGAAGTCCATGGATACAATAAACCACCGCCGTAGGCGCCGCAAAAAAAAAAATTCACAAAGTTGACTAATTCAGAACATTTCGCAAATATTTAGTACATAGATAACAGTATGCTAATGTAATATTTGCATTGATATAACGTTATCAGTCACTCCTGTCTGAGACACGCGTGTGCGTTGTCGCTAGTGGCTATTTATAGCGCCAGTGTCCTTCACCGACCCGCACCCGCACCCGCGTGCTCGTAATTAATTTAATTCCATATGCTATTGCTATATATGTTTTAAGTGTTTAACCTAGTATGAGGTAAATTGTATTGATTATACGACTTATGCCTTTATATTGTATACATGTGTAAACGCGACTAGTACTTAGTGGGTTCGATTTCGCTCGAGGTAATGAAATATTTAACATTTTACATATATGAAAGTGGGGAACGGAGTGTCTTAACACTAGGTGAGCTCCTCCTACCTTGGTGTATGCGAGATACAGTGTGAAGCTGATTATTTTGTGTACTTCAATATTCTTATATTTCGACTAATCGCGTTTGTTCTCGATTCAATAAATATGACAAAGTGATTAAAACGTAACTGTCAACACTAAATAACTGCAATCAACTCACTTGTGTGGTGGATTGTGCAATAGAACGCCGTCTATACAAACATATATAGTAAACATCAACATTCATCGACTAGAATTTGAACTTACTACCATTAAGTTATCAGTTTCAGATAAATAATTAAAGTTTAAATGCATATTTCTGTTCTCTTCTGTTCTTTGATGTTTCTATAGTATCGAGCACTAATTATTTAATTCAAATTTAACATTGACAGGTGTCAGTCAGTTGAATACTGACATCTCAACATGCAACCGATAACTGACAACGGCTGGATCTTTTTTTTTAAACATGCATTCTCCTATTGTGTAACATTATCTCTCTTTTACCGTACAACCTCCTTCGTGTCTTCTCCACATAACGTGACATTGGCGTAGTGATATGTGCTCTACTGGCACGCTCGGAACGCCATAATCAAAGAACCTAAACTGACAACGGGACGATATTTTTTTTTATGAACTAACATGATTCCCATGTTTTAATTCCTTGAAGATAGTGATTTATTATTAGATATTTTTTAATGTAAAGTCGTAATACTTCAATACAAAAAATAAAATAATCAATAAATGCATAGTAGGTAGTTCTATGCTAACAAATTAACACGCATTTTAAAAAATAATCTATAAAATAATATATTATATTATTATGGCCGTGAACTTTACAAGTGATGTTATTATAAGAGTATCTAAATGTTCAGCACGAGTTGTAATAATCGATGCTATTTATTAATTGTTCACAGTCGATGACTGTCGATTAAATTAACCAGACGATAAACACGTTTAACTAATAGTTATCGCCTCTTAAATGGTTTTCAATAACTATATTTGATAATTAATTTTATGTATAGGAATTTAATATATACGTTTATATGTATGTATAATATTATCATGTCTTTGGGTTTTTCTTATTATATTCAAATCTTTATTTATATATCTATTCTATTCTTTGTCTCAATTCATCTTCGCTGAACCGCATTGGATAATCATTTCTAAAAAGCGATTTCTGAGTTAAATTTAAATGTATGATAATTTTGTGTATCTATATTCCAGTGGCCCACAATTGGAATAAAGGTACAATTGAGGAATTGAAATATTTAATATTTCTGGTAACAAGGCAAAAGCGCGTCGTTGAGTTTCGCCACTCAACACGCAATGCCTTCAAAATTCGGCGTGGGGAACGGGAGTGTCTTCATGAGAACGGAATGTCTTCACAGTAGGTTCCCAGTTTTCCAGATTTCAGGTTAAAAACAATATATTTTTAGCTGTCAAGACTACTATACCAAAATAGTATTAAATTAGACCTTTTAAATAAGTGAAAAGTCCTGCTGGGAGTTCGTTTTCCTTAATATTTTCAATTATATGGTTCACATGTATTTATATATTAAATATGATAAAATGCTCAAGAGAAACCTTTTGACAACTCAGTAGGTACCTAACCGCGAAAACCACTCAAACCGCAAAGTCCACCAAGTGATTCTAGTACAGATTTAAAGGATATTTTGTTGCGAAATCAATAACTTTATTTTAACACTGTAGATAGAAACTTTAATATTTAACTTTAATATAAATTATATAATTTATTTCGATACTCTTTACGAGAGTCAGAATGTAGAATTTAAAAGATCAAAGATCTTGTATAAAATACTTTCAATAAGAATGAATATTTAATAAAGCAATATTTACATTAATAAATTGTTATTCTTGATACCGTCGGATGGGTTCGTTGACCATTCAGGAGAATGATGAGGAGTGCAGCGTTAAATTCCGCTCAGCATATTTCGGGAATAAGGCGCTGCGTTGGGAACGGACTGTTTGTACTAGGATCCCTCTGCCTACCTAGCTAGGCGTAAAGCAGCATTTTTGTTTCTTTTTAAATTCTTCACACTCTATTTTATCTAGGGACTGTCTAGGGTCCGCATTTAAAACTGCTCTCAACTCTAAGATCTATTTTGAGATGCCGTTTTAAATCTATGAATGAAAACAGCATCTCAAGTTCATTCTCAACACCGATCTCAGAGTTGCAAGCAATTTATAACACGTACAAGCGGACCCATAGTACTTATCACTTATCAGACCAGTATTGTCTTACACCATCACGTGATTACGCCACCTTGGCCTTCCGTCTTCCGCGTCGGTTCCGTCTCGCTTCAACACACCTGCTAATATGACACTAGCGCTATATATTATAAATAGAAACTTTACGCTGTTTACTATATCGATGTAAAAGATATTATATTGATATACTTATTTTTTTTATTTACATATATTTTATATACAATTATCGCGTTTTTTTAGAGTTTTTCCTCATAGCGTTCATAAAATAAAGTAAAACTGAAAAAGATGCGTTGCGTATCGTCGTGACACTTCTAATAGCGCCCACGAGTAATTTAGCTAAATTTATCTCACACATTTAGAGAGCGTTCATCGTCTCATATTGTCTCTTTTTTCTTAATTCAATGCTAATTTGCCCGAGTCCAAGGACATATCACTTGCAGCGGACGTGGGCGCGCGTGTGGCTGGGTTCGCTCGTTGCGGTGTCAACTTGTTTGACCTTTGTGAGCTATGGATGCTGAGGTTTATATTTTAATTTTTTGTTTGTTTTTTTTTGTTTATTTTCACGCCTTAATCCGTATATATCAGGGTAGGTAGAAATATAATGTTGAGACGCTACGTTCCCAATGAACCACCCTTTCATTATTTATTTGGAACTCAATACCGCGGTTTTTCTTATAAAATTCTTTCATTACTGAGTGATTTTTGTCTATCATTACGCACACACAATTGGAACTTTCTGGGAACATAACGCAAATTCAATTTTAATTTGGTATATAGATCCTTGTGGACTGTGGGGCAGCAGTAACATAGAATATTTTGATATTTTAACAGAAACATGAAACTCCGTGCGGCCACTAGTGTAAAATATTACATTAATAAAATATTGTTTAAGAAAATGATGTTTAAAACAAGATGAAACCACGCGTAATTTCCACGTGTAAGCAGATTTACTAAATATTTGTAAAATTTAACAAACAACCTGCTCTCGTGCATAACTAAAGTTGCGTTTGCTAATTTCGTAAGTATTTAGCGGTAAATTCACGGTGCAGGTAGTTTTATAGAACAGAGCGCCATCGCCGGTCCTCTGATGCAATTATTTTATCTCGAACACGTTTTAAATTCATCGTTTCTCGGTATAGATACTTAGTAGTATTTACCTCGAAGTGCTCGAGGAAACGGCGGCGAGCGACCTTGCCGCCAACCTCTCTGTATCCGTTGATATGTTGATACACATCCACCGGGGTAGTATGTGTGAGAAATTATATATTATATGGATTTATATGTATTAAATTATATGTTGTAATAGTTTAGATATTTATTCACTGATTTTTTCATTGTGTTTTTCTTTAAATTCGTTCATATCACGTAAAATTTTTCTATTTTTATAGTTTCACGCCCTATCCTTCTTAAAACTAGGTAGAGTGAGGGAAAATAGTTTTACGAAACTCGATGTCTCTTTTCGAATCTGAGACATTGCGTGTTGAGCAGCAGTTAAATTTCAACAGAGCAAAGAATAAAATTAAACAAAATATTGCTCCGAATGGAACCTACAACCATCACTGTACAGTCATCAATGTCTCTATTATACATACATTTAAACTTAAGTATTTATAATGACTTATTAATAATATTTCATATTCATTTTATTGTTACAGGTACGTTAATCGAATAAACTAAGGTAAAATAGTATATACTTTGATTTCCTGGTGTAAGTTTGTTCGGTAGCCCCTAAGCGAGGAAATGAATGAAACCCTGTACGTACGTGACCTAAGGGCACGTTACAAATCCATATTCGCCGTGGGTCATTGACAGAGGCGTTGTGCGACGAGGCCGCGACTTAACAGATTATTCAAAGAATCCTGTTTGCTCGTGTAGAAAAACTTGAAACAGTATAAAAACCTGTCACACACTCACTTATATAATATTCGGAATAATTTAGATTTTGTGGAAATTAAGTCGCATTATTAATGGTAGATTTGACTATTTTAACTTTTTTAATGCGAGGTCGTCGTGACGCTTGATTCGGTCTGGTAACGAGGGCGAGGCGCGGCGTTGAGTTCCACCACTCAACACTCAATACCTGCAGAATTCGCTGGAAAGTGATGTACGGAAGTGTCCTAATGGGAACGGAGTATCTGAACACTAGGTTTCCAGGTTCCCTTTGCCTACCATGCTACGTGGGGGATACAACATAAACCGAAAAAAAAGAAACAAAGAAGATGAAATAGTCTATTCTAGAATTCGCAAAAACTTGGCATCTTCCGAACCATGAGCTCACCGAAGTGCAAAGATCGCTGATGTCATACGTTCAAACTGCGAGAACGAGAGTGACGACGCTCTCGTTACTTCACAGCTAATTATTGCAATGATTATACTTATTTACTGGAATTTCTAGATTATGTGCTTATGTTGCTTTTATATTGGAACGCTTTTTATTATGGTAAATACCCAAACCAATTATTACATTTCATTATTGTTGTAAGCCGCCGAAATATTTGACGAAATTTACTATAAAAATTAATCATTATTAGTTATTAGTTGCATTGTATTAGGCAATCTTGATTAATCGAAATTGTTTACTTGTTTTTGCACACGTTATTAATAGATGTTAATGGTTATATTAAATACTAGCGGTCCGCGTGCGGCTTCGCCCGCTTGAACTATACAATTGTTAATTTAATATTAGTTAAGCGGATTTAGGAAAAAGAATCTTATCTTGTGGCTGACGTCGTTCAGCGTAATTCTGAAAAAATATACATATGAAAGTGTTTTGTCATTTCCGCTTAGACTGTACTTGTAGAGCTAGTTATCTCAATAACTCTTGACCAATAACACTTGAAATAAATAAAAAATATAGTAAATGTATAATACACCGTAAAGCTGTTGAAAAAACTATTTAAATTACTATCTTTATATAAACATAATATTTAATTTTTGGGTATTAATATTTCTTGTGTAAGTATATATAATATTATAAAGAAACTGTCGGAGAGGAGCGGTACCACCTACACGACTGTAGTGTTTAGAGTCAGCGGTGTCTCACTGTAAACACTACAGTTGTGGGTTCAATTCCCGTCGTTGGCGTTGAGTTCCACCACTAAACATGCAATGTTTCGAAAACTTAGCGGAAGGTTCCACTGCCTACCCTGCTGCGTGCGGGATAAAGCGTGAAGATAAAACAAATGTATAATGCAAATGTTGAATCCATACAAAGTACCAAAGTCCATGTTTGTATATGCAAAATAGTTTTCCTAAGGAACCGGTTAAGTGCATCAAAGGCGGTCGCGCCGGAACCAGCGCCGTCACGCCACATCACACGTTCAGAAGTTACGCAAGCAAATCAATAATGCATATATTGTATATAAAAATATTGTATACGATACGTAATACTATTAATTATTTATAGCTGATCTGGTGACGTCAAATATTCTTTTATTTGTATTTCTATTATATGTGTCACGCAAAGAAAATTGTGTGTTAGGAAATTGAGACTACAGCTATATGTATAGTTTACTGTATAGATTATTTTTAAACTTTTGTTTTGATTGCAATGTTATTTTGATTTTTTTTGTTTGCTTTTCCATTTTTTTTTAATTCTGAAAATCTTATGCTTAAACAAAAAAAAATGCAACTTGCACAACATTTTGATTTACTCTTGATCTAATTAGCCATTGAAAGTATCTCTGACTAACGAGGGTTTGTGAATTTAATTGCAATCCAAGTCAAATAATAATGAGCATTATTGTATCGCTGGATCGTCATGGAAGTCCTTGTAAAAGGCCCAGTAGTGGGCGTCGAAAGGCCGATGAGATAATGATGAGAATAATAAGTATTTGTTCTGGCTTTTGGTGCTATTTAAAATATTACACATATTTTAAATAGCACCGAAATTATTTCTATTCATTATTTATTTACTATGGGCACTTTGTCTTAATTAATATCCAATTCCTAGGTATTACTTTTCTATACGTGACAATAAATAATGTCGCTACGAAGTCGCATAGTGCCGCGTTGAACACTATACACGCAATGTCTCAAAAAGGTTAAAAGTGGGAAGTGTAGTATATTAACAATAGATCTCCACCGCCTATATGCGGGATCCAGCGTGAAGGTGCAAAAAAAAAAGCTTAGAAGCACAATTCTACCTAAGTTAAACCTGAACTAAATATTACACTGAACTGTTGGTTATATTAAACAAAATGTTTTTGTCTATTATTAATTAATCTTATAACGAAATATGCGATGACTCGATACAAACTTCTGACGTGACTACACAAAGACGTCCGGACAATAGTGCAAGTCGGAGTGTCACGCTTACAACACATTTTGTATTTATGCTATTTATAGTTTGAATGTGTAATCAACCTTTGTCAGTAATGCTGTCAATTGTTGGATTTGAAGCATGTACCGTTATATGTTGAGATACCTGGGTGTTTCGACGAGGACCAACGGAATGTTTGTTATTATTGTAAAATTAATAATAAAATAAATAAA
>JAATLQ010035726.1:82735-93470 GCA_013421005.1 Heliconius erato x Heliconius himera | reverse complement strand
CCGCACACAGCAGGGTAGGCAGAGGGAACCTAGTGTTAAGACACTCCGTTCCCCACTTTCTGCCGAATTCTGGAGGCATTGCGTGTTGAGTGGCAGAACTCAACGCCGCGCTTAACCTCGACACCAGAGCGAAGAAATGGAAATATAAATTTAAGTAAATATTTCATCTCCTCGAGTGGGGATCGAACCCACAACCAGTCGGTTTTGCAGTCACACCTCGTGCCGCTGCGCCATGACCGACCTCAAATTAATATTTTGTATATTTTATGCTATGCTGGGAAAAAAGATATTTTTATTCGTTATTCCTTTAGTACTTTACGCGTTAACCGGGGATCGGCTCGAGAACCTTGTGGTACATCTATGTATGTCTTTCCGTCATCATTTTGTGTTGGTGGTGTGTGTCATAACTCTATGTTGTGTTTCGCCTCACTTAACCAAAAATAAAAAAAATCTGTACGCTCTAGTAAGGTAGGCAGCGCGAACTTAGTGCTAAGTGCCAAGTGGGCACCAGGGTAGGTGCCCACTTGCCGCTGAATTGGAACTACATATTCATATCAGTCAGTCAGTTATGAAAATAATCCATTCTCCTATAAGAAATGTACCCACTACTGTCGCGTTAATAGACGATGTGCTGTTGTACCACGACGGCTATTGTTTTAACACCGCCACAGTAACGTTGATCATTATCATTTTTTTGTAGGCTTTTTCTTCATTATTTTCTTTTAATTTTATAAAGTTTTCTAATATTAAAAGCGATAGGTATGTAATACAAAGTGTTTTTCCAAATTTCCTCGAACCGTGTATTAGTGAAATTAACACTTAAAATATTAGTTAGTCGTCGCCCTTGACCGTTTTATGAGTCACTCGTGTGTATAAAGTAATAGGGTTTTCATTAAAACTTATCTAATTCGTGTACTCTGGTACTTATTTTAATATACATATATGTAATTTTGAATACGCTATACCTAATATATTTATGAAAATATATAATTATAAAAGAAAAAAATAAATGTTTTATACGTTTCCTAAATAGATATTTTTCTTTTCTAAATATGGATTACCATTTTAAAATGGTAAAATAAAATAAATTAAGATAATATTATTAAAACCCTTTAAAATGGGATTTAGGGAAAGAATATTAGTTCTAATTTCGACACCGTCGTCAGATATAACCTACTAATTTTCTTGGTGTTATGAGGCAAAGTGCGGCGTTGAATGTCGAAATTTTACACAACGTCTTTAAATAGGGCACAGAGAGAGTAACGAGCTGAGTCATTTCCGCATTCTCTCTCAGCGGTAGTGTTGATGAATATAGCGAAATACTCAAACAAATATATAAATTAATTTTATTATAGGAAGCAAAGTAACAAAATCTATAGTTGGTACAGTATTGCGGGTGATCGCGGGTAGAAGGTAATTAGAACGGGCCATAAGGAAAGCCGGTTGGCCGGTCGGGCGTTATGTGTTTTACTTTTACGCTCGCCCTGCGTGAACCGATCTGGACACGAACGTTACCGTTACTGGGAAATGTGCTTTTATTTGTTTATTTATATAAATGGTAGTGTGGCTCAGTGGGAACTGCTTTTGTGGACTCGATTAATGTGAATTCGATACCTTCTAAGGGGGATAATGAGAATTGATTTAATATCTTCGCTCTAGTAGAGAATGCGTGACTTCCCGTTTTGCTACTCAACACGCAATGTCTCGAACTCCGTCAATACTAGGTTCCCAACCTGGGAACCTAGCCCTCTGTTTACTCTGTTATATGCGAGATACAGTGTGAAGCTAAAAAAATCATTAGCACCTAATATTTATTATCTTTAGACGTCATGCGCACTTGTAAATTTCTAATGTCAAAGTCTTACCTCATCTCGTTTTGTTTCGAACAGGAAATTGCAGATTATAGTTTCATCAAAGAATAGTACCGATGATATCATATTTCTAGAGAAATATCGTAATAGAATCTATCTATCCGCTTTAGTGTATCGGCAAATGATTGTTTTGTTATTACTGTTTGTATTCTCATTGTACTATTTCTTGTATTGTAAAGTATGCCGTTTTTTTTTTAATAAATTTAGTAAAAAAAATAACTAGTATCTCGTCTAGATAGATCTCGTTAAATAATTTAGCTTAGTAATTCAAATAATATCCATACATACATAATCTTGTTTTTTTGGGAATTTCTCTTAAATTTACGTAACGATGAATTTGCATCAAGGATGCCGCTTTAGTAACGTAACTCTTGCTAATCAATCGTAGGTAGAACTGTGAATCATACAGCCCACTATCCATCAATACTAGACAAGGTAGTCTGTCAAAAATGTTATAAGGTCGCGAAGAGTGTGTTTCGTTGAACGCGCTAATCTCAGGAATTATTGGTTTGAAAAATCTTTTTAACTTTTGTAAACTCATTAATTTAGCTATAGATTATATTACATAGTGGGACCTTACGTCAGTCAGTACATACTGACTAAAGTATTATAAACAATTGTTTGTGCTTTACGTTGTATTCCGCACATAGCAGGGTAGGCAGAGGGAATTTGCAAAATTAGTGTTAATACACTGCATTCCCATTGAGACAGGGGCGACGGAAATGTCGCCCCTATCCGCCGAATTTACGATGTTGCCTAGAAAATAAAAATATTAAATTTTATATTAAATCAATAGAAGAGAGGCTAATAGTAATAGCAATAGAGGTTTATAAATAGTTATTTTTACTGTATCTTACTTAATAGAACATAATTTTACCTTTAGACTATACTTATTAAGAAAACTAAAAAAGGGATTTGAACCTTTGAATTTTATACGTTTTCTGAATAAATATTTTTCTTTCCTTGGTGCGAAATAACACTTTAAAAATGTTAAAAATATTCAGACTAGACTAGACGAATATTTCGCCATATCATTATCGTGTTTAAACACTCCGCTATATTTTATCGTATTCGGCCGAATACCGATTACGTACTGAAGTAATATATTTAGATTTTTGTTGTAGTGATATAATCTGTAGATTGAGAGAAATTTTTGATTCATTTAATAATACCATCAGCTTGCACCCGCGGATTCGCCCGCATCCATTTAAGTAATGGACATAACTACTCGTCGTGTATGACTCATAACACATTCTAAGATTCCCTAACATTGATTTAAAGAACGTTTCACACATGCAAAATCTTATCTTCTTATATGATCTGTAATATCCTTTTTACCCTACAAAGTTCTTTGAGTTTTCTTCATACAATGTGACATTGCCAAGGTGATAAATGCTCAACTGGCACGTTCAGAACGCGATAATAAAAGAACAGAATAGAACAGAATATTCATTGGATATAATTCCTTTCTGTCTAAAATACACACAAATTCCGCAACAATTTTAGAGCGGCTGTACTGGACAACTGTAACATTTGATCTCTTGCGGTCGGTGAATAACGTATCACACAATTTCTATCCATAGTAGGCTCGTTTACATACACACCGCAACACTCGAGATTCTGTCTTGTTTTGATAGAATATTATCAAAATGTGTATATGTATACATTACAATGCAACAGTAGCGCCATCTATTGATTAGTTGTTTCTCTATGGACTTGTCTATGGTTTGTGTTAGGTAAATTAATAAATAAACAATCTGTATGGACGCTACAGCTATCGTGTTTTATTATGTTAATATTGCAGAGCTTCTTTTATTTATATATAACAAATACTTACATTAAACGATTCCGATGAGAACGTATGGTTTAGTTCGTCAGAGCGCTTGGACGGTTTTAAAACAGGCCCGAGTACAAATCCCGCTACTTTATTTTTTTTTATATGTTTTCTAAAAAGTATTTATCTTTCCTAAGTGTGGTATAACACTTTAAAAACTGTAAAAAATATATTTAATGAATAGCCTTCTCCCTCGTTTTGACGAGAGTCAAATCTTCGTTTGTGATAATTCTAAGTAATTATCTTACACCCAATTATAATAACCTATCTCCAACGTCAATCTTAGATTGTTTCATATATCTATCCAATCTCTAGATTGGAGATAGATTATTAATATTAGGCGTTAGGGTAGCAGAAATTTGTAAAAAATCATACAGAGCTTGCAGCTAGCAGAGTTGCTAGCAACAAAATTAAGTTGCAACAAGCGTATAAGAATTTCGACGTAGCCCGATGAGAACGTATGGTAAGCCATAAAAATATTTTTCTTTCCTAAGTGTGGAACAACACTTATACTTACCAAATAAAAAATGTAAAGCTTCATCAAATATCTTTGATTTTAAATGTCTTTGGCTTGAGTTTGTGACGCAATGTCACAAAAGAAAGATGGCCGGAAAGTTGAAAACGGTGAGTCTTAGCACTCGCTTTTCCATGTCTAAGCTGCTAGGAAAAAGCGTAGACATAAAATCGAACATACTAATAACATAAATGTGTCTTCGGGCTCAGTGTGAAGCTATGACACTAATAAATAAGATATTACATTATAATCCGTCAACAGCACAAAAACTCAGTTAAAAATCTTCAAGTTATTTTACAAAGTACTAGAGTCACGATAAATCTTCACAATAATTTCGACACACCGCCAGTTAACATTACAGTTTCAATGTGGTTGAGTAAGTAAATATATTATATTTCAAATATAATTGGACGAGTAACGTACGAGCGTTGGATGTTGCTTAATGTTTTTGTTCTAATCTCACTTGTTTTACACGAATTGTTCTATTTCTTATTACACAATAACAATCTACAATCTCTGAGGCCGTTGTGGCGCAGGGGCGTGCGACTATGAACGCGACGGTCTTGGTTCGATTCCCACTCGGCGGAATTAAATTATTTATTATTTGTTTTTCGCTCTGATAACAATGAAAATCACGGTGTTAATTCCTGCCACTCACTAAGCAATGCCTATGGGAAAGCTGTTGTGCGAGATACAGTGTAAAGCAAACACACAGCAAGATAAGATGCGGCGTTGAGTTCCGCCATTTCACGTACAATTTAAGTATTGATATTATTGATTGTAGAGCTTAGAGCGGAATGTCATGACACTAAATTCTCTTCGCTCTCTTCTTTCCATAAAACTAAAAAGATAACAACAATTTAGATTCTTATGTAAATTTTTAAAACATTTCCTCAATAATATAAATCGATTGTAATTAAGGTTTTCTCATCTAACCTACCTACGTCAATCTATTTACGTCAATTGCCAAATCTTTTATCGTATTGCCTAAAGAGCAAAAGTAAGAGAATTCATCATTATTTTATTTATCTTCTACAAGGCTAAGTTTTGCAAACATAAATAATTCAAAAAGAGTTTTTAGTCTGCACCTTAATGACAAATGAATCCGGCCTTGATTCAGCGCAGCATTTATTTATTTATATTGGAAATTACAATTTTTTGTTATGTTCCATTACAATCGGAGTGACCTTCGCGTCTTTAGAATCCACCTGGCCTTGGATCGTTAGGCGTACATTTTAGTCATATACCTACCTATTTGAGAACGTGCCTGGGCCATCAATGTGTATAGCTTAGGTATCTATTAATAGTTTAATATACCCATCAAACAAGTAGGTATCGATAAATATATTTTGAATGTTTTGTGCTGATCAGGCATTTGTCTCTCTTTGGATGCCTCTGGATTTTTTTTTGAGTAAACTGCTATTTATAATTTAGTGGATATTTTACGCAATACGGAAGGGGATACAGAAGATGAAATGATTGTACAATAACATTATTTGGACTACCTAATTAATTTTAATATTATTAAAAACTACCAACGATTTGGCTTTTTGTTTAGAATAATATTACACTGTTTTTGCATTGGTGTTTCAGTTCATAAAATGTAAATATGATTTTTATTGTCTGTATGAGAATCCTTCTTAAGGCCGTCGTGGTGCTGCGGCACCGGTTATAGGTTCGATTTCCAAACGGAGGACTAAATTATTTTTATTTCCTTGCTCAATAACAAGACAAGGCGCGGCTTTGAGGTCCGCCGCCCAATACGTCTCGAAAATTGGACGGAAAATAGAGAACGAAGTGTCTTAAAATTGGATTTGCTCTTTCCACCCAGATGCATACGGAATACCAGAGCTCTATATATATTGTGATGAAACATAGACATAAACTTCAAAGTTAAAATGATATTTTTTTAGAATCGCATTTCACGCTATAGCCGCTATTAAATCGACCGCTCAGCTACAATTTTGAACCGTCTAGTGGAACAAATCTGTTTGGCAATAACGTACTGTTTTGAATGAGTTACAAAATAAACGCGTACCTATCTACTTCCTAGTTTATAACGTTTTTTTCGGGTATTATAGGTTACTTCTATATCTGTCACATCGTTGGGTTTTGGTCCTGGCTGCTGGAAAGTAATGGCAGTCGTGGATTATATCTATATGTATGATAATATTATGAAGCTAGGTATTTTGTATGGTTGAACGAGCCAATCTCAGCAAAAACTCACCCGAAATGAAAAATCTCTTATGTCAATTTGTGTGATGGTCCATTTGAAGAGGAAGCCTATATTGGCTATATTACATCACTTTAATCTTAAGTTTATTTTTTACCCCATAGGTAAAAAAATAACTTTTTTATAGGTTTTCTTAATGAAAAATTTGTGTCAAATGAAATAATTTAAGACCCATCTCGCGCTACTTTTATGAAATATTGGAAACAATCGAATTCCTCGCCCCAAGCTCGTCACGCTCGGCATGTGCTGACACCCGACACCCGACACCGGCCCATCCGCCCTGCGCCACGACCTTGCTCCAATTGTACGGTACGCTATCGCCACCAGCCTACATTGTCTGTTTTAATTATATCGTGTTAAACTTTGAAACACTTTGTTTTTCTTTACAAAAAAACATTAATTTAGTAAAAGCATAGCAAAACTAAGTTAATATAGTAGAATGTATGAATTTTTTTGTGTTCATACTGTATGTCGTGTTAAGAATTAAGACAATTGATTCCTTAGTTTCTGCTCAATTTGGTTTTAATTATGATATTCTTCAACGACGTCAATGGGAGGACGACCTTATCAAAATAGCGGGCATTACTTAGACTAGACATGCGCAGGTCCGTGCTCTGTGGCAAACTCTTGGGGAGGCCTATGCTGGGAAGTAAGACAACCTTCACGTGCTGGTGTCAGAAAATAGTTAAATATAAATAAATAAATAAATACATTAGGTTAAGCTATGTACTGTGTAAGATTGTTAATAAAGGCTATTATTATTATTATTATTATTATTATGATATTCTGATATCAATTCATAAAATTCAGCAAGAAAATAAAATTTATCTTGCCCTTGAGAATCGAACCCATAACGCGTTACAACGATCTTCTGTTCATTATGTTCTATATGTTACCAGGTTCTTGAAAAAATATATAAGTACAAAATTATCCGAATAAAGTCGAAACTATCTCAGTACAGATACATACGATTGAGTTTTTATGTAAATTTCATAGTTACGAGGAGTTCCACTCGACTCGTATAGTGACGTGCGTGGTGCCGGCGGAGGCGGGTCGTAAACACGAACGGGGACGACTCGCGCTCCCAGCCAGGGCAGCGAGCGTCTTGCATAATGTACTATTGTTTTGTTCTCAACTTACTCTTTTATGTTAAATGCACTGCTAATTAGGAAAAGAAGCTCTAGGGAAATTGTGCCATTAAGCATTTGCCGAGGAGTTAGATCGTGTAAAAAAATACAAGTTTTTTAAAAACTAAGATAAGTTATTTTAAAACTTCGTATATACGAGTATGCACATCTTTGTACATTTCCAGCATCATGCGGAGAGAACATGGAGAACCTAGAGTTTGAACACTCAGTTCATAACTTTTTTCCACAACACTTTAAACATGAAGCTGTCGGATAGGCAAATATACTAGTGTTCACACACGCCGTTCCTCACTTTCCATTTTTTTTATTTCTAAGTATTAGTCAAACCAATAGATATAATTTTCAAACAAATAGTCCATTAATTAAATGTTATTGTTCCCCCGAGTAGGTATAAACCGTGATGAAAAGACGAGTTATTTAAAAAAAACCCCGTTGTCAGTCACGCGCTGTTCCACTACTCTACGACCGCCTAATACATTAAGCTGTACGCCGCATATAGCGGTGTGGACAGAGAAAACCTGCGAACCTAGTGTTAAGGCACTTCTGTTCCCATTAAAACATTTTCGTTCCACTGAATTCTAGAGGCACTGCACGTTGAGTGACAAAACTCAACGCCACGCTTTGTCTTGTTTCCAAAGCGAAGAAAATGAAAATATTAAATATTTCATTCCTCCGAGTGGGAATCGAACTCACAACTCGCAGTTACAGTCGCACGCTTCTGCCCCTGCGTCAATACATTAAAGAATTTTCCAAAATGTATTGCTTGTCATCTTAAAGGAATATTAAAATTAATATGAGCTTTTAAAAGGTACTTTGAGTAAACATAAATGTTCTGTAAACCTGTTTGCGTTGTTTTCTTTGACGGAATGTTCTTCTTACAGCATTTTATCTTCAGTTTATCATTTTGAAAGTCTTATTTTGTATCTAGGACACGATATTATATGTTTGTATTTAACAATAGTATATAGGTACCTATGTATTTTTGAGTTGTCCACATGAGTGACATGCCTTGCTTCACACAAAACATTTCTGTGACCTAACATATATTTATACTTTTTGAGTAACGCTAGATGCGTTTCTTCACGCGATATAATTAAATACAAATTATTTTTATACTTGTATCCCTCACAGTGCAGAGTAGGCAGAAGGAACCTGGGACCCTAGTGTTAAGGCACTTTCTTTTAAGACAGTTACGTTCCCTGTTTTCCGCCGACTTCTCAAGGCATTGCGTGTTGAGTGGCGGTTTTCAACACCGCGCTTTGCCTTGTCAAATATTTTAATTATAAAATTTTAATTTGGTTGTGGGGAATGGAACCCACATCCGACGCGTTTATTGCACGTTCATATACAGTTCTGCTATTATCAAAATGTCATCTATAGAATGGCACATGGCACAAATATAATTTACATACGGCGATAAACATATAACGGCACGTTCAGAGTCGTACGTCAAATGTTTCTATTTCTATAATAAATGTTAATAATATTGTTGGTAGTTGAAAGTTATGTGTTTTGATTATTTTTATTGGATATTTTTTTGTATTTAATTTTTTTCCTCACTATAGGGTCTACAAGAAAGTAATTTTGCTATGTACTTTTCAATTATTCGTTTTACAAAAGGATTCGATTAGTTCACGTCTTAGTAAATAGAGTTCAGGTATTTTTAGTTGGATAGACAGAGGGAAATCTAGTCTTCAGACTCCACTTTCGAAAAAAAATATCTATGGTGGAACTTAACACCACATTTTCTTTTAGAATCTACGTCATTCCATATAATTTACCACAGCTAAAATTAGAATTCTAGAAATTTAACCCGCCACCGTAGTTTTACGAGAGGATGATTTTACAAGCAACATTATGGCATGTGATAATTTTACTCGGGGCTTTATTCAAAATGTTTTCTTGGTTTCATTAAAGCATATTGTCAGGATTGATCCCTATTTCTTTTATATGCAATATTTTTATTTTCACCCAACACGCAATAACTCATAAACTCGACGGAAAGTGAGGGACGAAGTGTCTTAACACTAGGCTCCCCCTCGCTCGTTTGCCTTGTCCTTTTCCAAAAAAAAAATCTCTGGCTACCCCGCTATAACCTAATGAAACATAACTAATATAATATAAAAAATATCCTAAAAGCTACAGGCTTAATATAAATCTATTTGAATTTCTTACAACAAAACTGAGTGCGACCGGTTCCTAACATCTTAAAATATACAGTGACAGGTATATTATACTCAAGTAAAATACAAACACTTTGATACTCTGTCGAATGATCAGAACTACCTGTTTTCGACAGACGCCTCACGTCGCTAAGTATCGGAGCTGAGCTGAGGTGAGGGTTTAATTACTGTTATTATATCATATATTACGCAGTGTCTAAGTTTTATACAATACTTAATTATTATTTACATACACTGATATAACCTTAGGGTTATATGGAATAAGAAAAGGAAAAATATATAATTTTGCCCAGGCTTTTTCTGATTTTTTTTATTTTTTGAACATTCTATATATCTTTCGTCGCTCTTAATTGTTTTTATTTGTTATTTTCCATAAATGGTTTTGAATCCAAAACCGTTGTACTATTGTCTTTGTAAAAGTTCGAACTGGGTCATGACTACTTGACAGTGCTATGGAAGCGTGAGAAGATACTCTATCTTATACATAAAGATATATTATATACTTTCCATAACATGTACAAACAAACACACACACTATCTTTTCGCAATCATGTTTTTCTTTAGTTCTTCTGAATTGTATATTATGTTTGTTGTAACATACAGACAGTTTTTTTTCCTTTTTTTGTGTATAATATCATATATTATTAAAATCTCATAGTTAATTTTAAACTATCTACGTATAAGGTCAGTGCAATTTCATCTCAATTTATTTTGCTTATTATCTCCGCGTATTACATCACTTGCTGAGTTAATTAGATTTTACTATACTATGACGTCATGTTACTCAATTGTAAGACTTTACTACAAGCTAAAGTCGATTTTAATTTAGGTTTCATTTGATTATAAACAGCTCTAGGATATATATATATATATATATATATATATATATATATATATATATATATATATATATATATATATATATATATATATATATATATATAGAGAGAGA
>JAATLQ010035726.1:51082-82725 GCA_013421005.1 Heliconius erato x Heliconius himera | reverse complement strand
ATATATATATATATATATATATATATATATATATATATATATATATATATATATATATATATATATATATATATATATCTTATAGAGATGATGTGTTAGTTTTGCTCGAAATTTTTTATTTGTTCTAAGCTTAGTTTAACAAGGGGTCAGTCGTGGCGCAGGGGCACAAGCGTGTGACTGTAAATACGGTGGATTGTGAGTTCGATTCCCACTCGAGGAAATTTAATTTGTACTCCTTTAATTTTATCGCTATGGTACCAAGGCAAATTGCGGCGCTGTGTTTCGCCACACAACACGCAATGCCTCCATAATTCGGCGGAAAGTGCAGAACAGAGTGTCTTAAAACTAGGTTCCCTCTGCTCACTGTGCTATCTGCGGAATACAACGTGAAGCTTAGTCTACGAAGTGTTTAGAGGAATAACAATTGTTGGTAATTCGTTAAATGGATACTCAAAATATTTTTTCATTAAACAAAGAGGTTAACTCTGCTTTAACATTTAAATAATATACCATAATAAATTCAACACAATCGCATATTGCGAGATACAGCAATTTTCTGGTTTTAGAAATTCCGCCCACTCCAGAAACATTTCTTATTGCGGAACTCAACGTTGCACTTTGTTTATCTAAGCTGGATCAATGTCTGTACTTTATTTTGATAGGACATTTTATTGAAGTGAAATTTCAACTAGAATTCATTTTGGAGCATTACCGAGATATTTAAATATCTATAGCAATCAACTGTTGTAGTATGTATTGGTAAAGACAAAACCATCTTTCAATATACTATGAATTTAGAATATATTGACGGCAGTTACTCCTTTAGATGAACGAATGTATGGCTTGCCAAAAAAAATCTGTATCCCGTACACAGTAAAGTAGGCTGAGGGGACCTAAAACCTTATGTTAATAATATTTTATTGTTCATATTTTATTGTTTCGTGGCGCAGCGATACAGATTCTGACCTTAAAAGTGATGGTAGTAGTGGATTTGATAGTTTTCAACATTTTTAAAGTGTTATTCCACATTTACGAAAGACAAATACGTATTAAATTTAAAAACCATTTCAATTAAAAGACAAGTTAAATTAGGCTCCAAATTTAAGGTTCTTATGTCTTGTTATTCCAGATTATATTATATTAAACCTACCTATATTTTATTAAACTCGATGAATCTATGTATTATAATCATCAATTTTCATTACTTGTCCAATATTTTAGGAGTCAGTATCGTTGAGTTTAATTAATTTTCATTCCATTCAGCCAAATTACTTTCGTAGTCAATAAAAATAAGGAAACGGCATTGATAAATGATAACGTGATTTGCCCAAAGCCGTGACGTCAATCACTCGATGGCATGCCGGTGGGCCGTTACCGTTCTGTTGGGTTTTGCGTTATCAAAAGTATCACCATTTGCGTCACCAACCAATCTTGACTCTGTTTAAATAATGAAATGGAGATAGCAGCTAATGTATTTATTATTTACCAGATAAAATAGAGGCGTTCGTTTCGCTGGGGTAAAAGCGTGCGACTGTAAACGCGACGGTTCTGGGTTCGATTCCCACTTGGAGCTATGAATTATTTCCTTTCTCCGCTCTGGTAAGACAGTGCAGCGTTGAGTTTCGCCAGATACTTACTCACGGAGTGTTTTAACACTATTCTCTATCCGTACCCTGCTTTGCGGTATGAAGCGTGAAGCTATTTAAAATAAAAAAATATACCTAATGAAACTAGACCGAATTCTGCATCTTGAATTAAATTGTTGTTATTAATTCAATAGTTGTTATTAATCTGCAAAGTGTTTCAGAAAGTAAGTGTAATCACAATCTACTTATAACTATTTTAATGAAACTTGGACTGTTCCATGATTTGGTATATATATATAAATAATAAAATTATTTTTTTGATGTACATGCATAATAAATTATTGTGTTACAAAGGAATTTAGTTTCATTTTCTGTAATTTTTAAAGAAAATTCAATATTTGACACAGTATATTCGATATCAGAATGATAGTACGGCCAAGAGCTGCCGACTTCTTGACCTCTGCTTAACACTTGGCGTTGCCCTTCGTGCTTCTTGATACAAGTTTATACACAAGACTCGTGGTCTTTCTGTGCATAGTATAGTAACGTGTAAATTTGTAGTCAAGTCAGTCAGTGGGGAACGGAGTGTCTTAACAGCTTAACACTACGTTCTCTCTGCCTATCTTGTCATCCGGAAAAAACCTCTTATTTTTTTTTTATATTTTACAAAATGTGGTTCATATAAAAAGAAACAATTAAGTACCTGTTTTTAAACATTTTTAAAGTGTTATTCCACACTTAGGAAATTTTCTAAATAAGTACCTACTTATGAACGATGTATTAATTAAAAAAAACTCTTTCCAACATCATTTTATCCAAATCATTATGGAAATAAACTATTCTTCTCTTCTTAATTAATTAAATTTAAAATGATCTTATAAATTAAAAAAAAACATTATTATATTTAAATATAATTTTTATTATTTAAAAATTTCAACATAGTATTTTATTTTATTCTTTACAAAGGTTAAAAACGAAAAAAAACACGTAAGTAATATGAAATGAAAGCCAATTTACTTGGTTGAACTCAAAATATTTGATTTCGATTATATTATAGTTCTAATATTTTGGAGAATTATTTTTCGTTCTTGATAATTTGACTTTGTGTTATGTAAATAAAAACATAGGTTTTTTTTTACATAACACAACTTAGAATATATACATATGTGGGGGAATTACCTTATACTTTTCTCACAGATAATATAATAAAAATAGATAAACAAAAAAATAGATAAACAAAAAATTTCCAACATCAATTCATCATTTTTAATGAAACCACGTCAGAAACATCTGAGATTCACAAAAAATATCGCTTATTCCATCAACTGTCCAAATCACCCTCGACTCGAGATAATCGTTATCTCAGGGCACACTCGGCTGCGGCGATAAAACTTTTACTGCTTAACTTTTCAGCTCGAGGATCGTTCACGTTTTCAGTGAAGGCCCTAATTAAATGATTTAGGTACATTTCAGAAGATATTACCCGTCGTGATGCAACAACACAGTTTGATGAGTAAACGGGGTAGTTCCTTATTTTCCTTTTTTCCTCCTGATAACAGGACAGGGCGCGGCGTTGAGTTCCGCCACTTAATATGCAATGTTTCAAAAACAGAAACTCTCTGACATATGCGGGATATGACGTAGTTGTAATATAATACCCAAAAAGATAATAATATCTTCAGACATTTCTTGTTTTTTTTTACGTTTTAATTAAAATTTTAATGTATCTAATTAGGTATCTGAAATAATTTTTTAATCGTTGTAATTTTTTGTTTCCAGGGAGGAGGTCCGCAAGCACGCGGTGCGGTGGAACGCGAAGTTCTCGTTTGTGTGCAAGATGTGTGCTAATGCCAACACAGGAGTGCTCGAGCCCGCGCTGCTGCGGGTGTCCGTGCGGAAGGAGTGCAAAGGTAACATGCTTATTATTTTGGATTCTCGATGTTACCAGCGTACAATAGGGTAGGCAGAGGGAATCTATTGTTAAGGCACTCTGTTTCAAGATTTACGCTTGGATTCCAGAAACTGCTTATTGAGTGGGGGTGATATTTAATTTTCCGAGTGAGATTGCACTCGCAACCTTCGCGTTTCCAGTCTGTCCCTTTCCGCCACGATGGCCTTAGCCCCGTGATATATGTTAATATCAACGATATTATCTTTTCTTGAAATATTAAAATAACTTCACAATATTATTTCCTCCTATAAAGTATCCCAACAATGCAAACTGTAGGTATAATATAAAGTTTGAAATCGCAAATATCCGCACTGCAATAGGAAAACTTGCCAACATCGAAGCTGACTCAATAGATTTTCAACAATATTTTACTTTTGAATATCCACATCCACATATGATGCAGTGCACTGGGGCGTTATTTCCTATGTTATTTGAATCATATGAATCTGAAATTTCCGGTATTATATTTATATATTTTATTATTTGTAAATAGAATTGATTACATACGTTTTTGGTCATCATGGCGCATTGACACAGCTTCGGAATGTAAACACAACGGTTGTGGGTTCGATTCCCACTCGAAAGACTTGACTGTTTCCATGTTAATATAGTGCCAATGTCTCGAAAATATTACGTGTAATGCGTGGGGAACAGAGTATTTTAGGTTCCCTGTAATTATACACCGTAGTATACAGCGTAAGGGTTTAGAGGTATATTTTAATACTCCTACTAATAGTCTTATGTTATGAAGGATCACGATCAACTTTACATATTCACATATATATATTAATGTTCATACGTACTATACATTATAGTTTGATATTTTTTTCTTTGCATCGTTTTGTCTTCCCCGCTGTTTTGGACTACTTCCACGTATGGCAAAGGAATCTCTTCTAGAGACGAGACACCCGCTATAAATAAAAATGTTGATGTTTTTCCTCTTGTGTATGTACTCGTATTCAGAGCAATAAATAATATTATTATACATTATGATTAGTCTTACTAATATTTATTTATCGGTTATGGGCAGGTGGCAGGTCATACCAAAAGTTAGGGTTCTGCGACTTGAACCTCGCAGAGCTGGCTGGGGCCGGAGACACCACGCGGCGCTGCCTGCTCGAGGGCTACGGCAGCGGCCAGCGGCGGCAAGACAACTCCGTGCTGAGGATACGAATCAAAATGAACATGATCTCAGGAGATCCGCTATTCAAAGTGTATGTATATTTTGTTGTTCGCGTATTGATCTTAATAATGGGTTAATTTAAACAGAACCATTTTTGGTCCTTAAGACCAATTTAATTTTACATAGGTAGACACTTAAAACTCATGTTTTGTTTTATTTATTACGAATTAACAGTTTTCTTCATAAGTAAATTGTACAATTATAATATTAACGGTTATTATTTATTACCATAGGCATATTTGTCCTAAATTCTAAATTGTTTTTTTCTTTGAAACGTAAGTAATTTCACGTATTATTTTTAATTTCGAAACTGAATGATACAAAAATAGTAAACATTTCAAAACATCACATAGTAATTAACACGTCCGGCACACTCACTGAGCGGTTCTTTGAACTCTTCGCATTCATTAATATAACTCAGCTTTGGATATTACTCTTCTGGTCTCTATTATCAATATATGAAATGGTAAATGTGAGTTTTATTTAAAAAAAACTGGGCATTATATCGATATTGCATGCCTAAATATATTTTACCTACCCTTCTGGAACTGTGAAGTCAGTGTTAAGTGGCGTAATTCAACGCCGTGATTTGTCTCGTCACTAGAGTGAGGTAATAAAATATTTAATTTTTCAATCCTTGAGTGGGAATAGAACCCATAACCTATCGCGTTTACAGTTGTACACTTGACCCCTGCCATAATTTCATTATTATTTTTGTTACATTATTCTTATTCCTTTTTTTCCTATTATTAATTAATAACTAATTACATAATTACAGTCCGGAAAGGAAGCAAGAAGTAGCGGAAAAGACTGGCGGCGACAGCGGGTCGGAAAGCGCGGCGGCGGCCGACGACGACTGCGGCTCCTCCACCGCCAGCTCGGGCTTCGGCTCACTCACCAAGAAGAAGAATTATGGTTTGTTACATTTGATAACAATGTGCAGCGTTGAGTTACGCCATTATTGACTGGCGAAGGAGTGTCTAGGTTACGCAGGGACACCGGAGAACATGTTTTCTATCCCTTTTCTATTATGTGTGAGGATAAACTGTCAAACTAAAAAATAATAAACTCATACACTTAGATGATATTTTAATGTTATTCGCACATTTGCGATTCGAATTGCAATACTATGAGTTGAAAGCTGAAACTTTGTTATGATTTAATTTTTGAACGTTTATATTTTCAAAATTGCTGTTTTCTTTATTTTTTCTTTATTTTTTGGTTATCATACATAAAATTTTTTTTTTGGTTAATTTGTCAGAACTGTGAGTCAATATTATATTCTGAGTATTAAAATGTCACTTTTGAGTTCAGTAGTACTATCAAGTATTGATTTAAACTGAAAACAGAGTGTCTTAACATAACGTTGTCTCTACATATCTACATGCGAGATAAAGCGTCAAATCAAAATATAAATTAACATAATTCTTAATTATAATATATTGATTGAATGTATTACAGAGGGTGTGACCCCGGCGCTGTCGTCGCTGCCCTCGTGCGAGCTGCCGTCCCCCGACGTGGAGGACATGCCGCTGCCGAGCCTCCCCGCGCCGCTACCTAGTCTACCTGATTATCCGGGTATTAATATTTTTTATATATTTATGTCATTCCTATCCTACTAGTGAGGAAACTTTTAATGGTATAGGTATGTCTGGTAAGGACAAAGGTCAAAATAAAATATCTTTATAAGATTATAAATGGAGTACAGAAAATATGATTTCCGGTATAATGAAAAAAATGTATGTAAACATAAATAAAACAACTACTAGTTAATAACTCAATATTCTTTAATAACGTTTCCAGGTGTAATAGTGATATCACAAAACACAGGCACTATCCCGGGTATCAACACAGTCACAACGGGCGGGGGCGTGGGGACGGGGACAACGGGACAAGGGACAGTGGGGACAATGGGGACAGTGGGTCCGCCAGGGCCGATAGGCACAGGTTCTGGGGGCTGCGCCGCGTGTCTGCAGCAGCAGCATACACACTCGCGTAATTCTTCGAATACGTCGGGTGATATGAGTAGTAAGGTGAGACGTTTAAAAAAATTGTAAAATCTATGGCCGTACAAAAATCTATCTTCTCATTTTAATGAGTATAGCTATTAATAAATAATTTATTGTTGATACACGATAATTGATTATATACATGTTGCTTTTCAGAAAACATAAATATTTTGAAAGTAGCAGGATTTGAACCTGCGCCTCTTGGCAGGGAGATTTTTACAACTTCCGCTTCCCAAAGATAATTGCTAAGAATTATCATTCGGTAGTTCAAATCCTGCTACATTAATAAAATTATATGTTTACTAAAAATAAATTTTTGTTCCTAAGTAATAACACTTTAAAAATATTTAAAAAGTAATTAATTGTTAACATTAATCATATACCAAAACGATGTTATAAACTCGTCTATCATTATCAGCTAATAACATTTAAATATAGTAATATTTTTTGAATTTACAAAATAATCTCAACTGTAGTATAGTAGAGCGCGACGCCAAGTGTCTTTTATTGCGCCAGTTTATATATGTGACACGAAGTGACGCAGGACTTCCGCATGTGGAATATTATCCACACACGGTACATTCGCGAGATTCACAATCAACATAGACTGTTTGTCGGACTTTACAAGATATGATTTAACTCTAGACTTCACTGTAAATACATTCTATATGTAATATTTAAATGATACAAAATTAAAATCATTCTTTTATAATAAATATGATTATGTAATGAACAGTACATAATAAATAGATTTTAATAGAGTATATATGTTCGTTTCCAGGCGTCAGGCTATGGAAGTTCGGTTTCAGCGGCCTCCGCGCACTCACGGCAGAGCTCCGAAGGGGACTCCGCTGGGGACTCCCGGCCGCACCATAACAGGTGAATATACACCTACATTGTATTATATATATTTTACATTAACACTACACATTCTGTCTACGACATAAGATTGTATTTTTTTTTATAAGAAAGGAGATTATTTAAGAGTTTATATTATGTTCAAAGGCTAGTTCTATACAAACAGTAAAAATATTTACCACAAAAGTAAAAATAATTATGGGTTTATACTGCTTATTTGAAAGAAAATATATAGAAACATTGCCATCATTTTCATGGTATTTTCAAAATTAACACTGCATTATATCGGCACTAGCACTAGGTATAACGATATATAGTATCTTCATACTTTCATTTGTGAGTTAGGCATGCATGCGCATGCGCAATCACAGCCCTCAAAGTCGATTGTGGTACGTTAGTATTGGCAAATGGATATTATAGAGGGTACTTAATTATTTCCTCTTTATGAGGCTACAAAAATTCTACTTTAGAACTAAGAAAATTCTATTGATTATGACTTTACATAAATATTATTAGTAAATAATATAAAGTAATGTATTTGAAAATGTTTCAAGGTTATTAAAAATACACATATATTTGTCTTTGATGTCTGTGAGATGTATGCAAAATAGAGGCATTTATTTCTCGTGTTGAATGGTTGTGTGTGTATTAATTTATTTTTATGATCTCAGAATTATTTTTAAAGCACACCATAAATAAGCTTTTTTTGTTGTGTTTTTCCTTTTTACTTTTATTATTGTTATTATTTATTTTATTCTTTCTCTACCTGTCATCATGTTTATTTTCTGTAAAAAGCGAGTTTTCAACTCGATTGTACATAGCGTCGAGCGAGTCGGAACAGGTGTCGGTGTCGCGCCCCGTACCGCTTGTATTAACAAGAGTGTGAGCACGTCACTAACACACAGCTGAAATCATTTTATTTATCTTATTTATTATTTTTCCTTTTCCGTCCCTTTTCCTTCCTTTCACTAGTATCCGCATAGAGCGCACCACCACTACCTTACACGCCGGACACAAGCTAGCCAAGCTGTTGCTAGAGAGGACTGTCCTCGCGGACTCCTCGGAGGACTTCCTAACCCCCAACACGACTCTCAGCGCGAGCCCCCCGTACCTCACCCCCGACGTGGTCCCCCGCCACCCGCCGACCCCCGGCAGCCACTACGCGACCCCCGACAGCTCCTTCGCGATGCCTACCTACTTCGATCAGAAACGACGCGCAGTCTCCGTCATCACCTCCGTCCAGCCCCTCACCAACTTCCAAGTGTTCAAGCAGAAGTCTTTAAACACGATACCAGCGCTCGTGGAAAGGAATCGACGTCACGAGGAGCTGTTCACCAACTTTCCGTTCCTCACGCCGCTCGCTCACCGCAAGAATTCGCTGGTCTCTCATCACCTGGAGGATGAGTTTCACTGCATCGTACCCTCCGATGTGGAGGTTAACGCCGCGTCTACGCCGCGCGACCCCGCCAGGTCAGCTCCCATCACCTACCGACTACCACCACTACCACTGCCATTGACGCTTGCGACTAACTAACCACTGGGTGCGGGGCCTGCTCTCTGCATTGCAATCATGTTTCTTTCATATCTTTTCTGTTATTTTTTCTAGTTTATTATTTTGGTTTTGTTTTGTTTTTTCTTTGTTGTGAAAGGTACTAATATTATGATATTGTGCGAGACGCCGCAATATGTGTGTGTTTCAATCGTTGCGTGTCGTTACATGAGTGAGGATAGAGTGTGACACGTTGTATCTGATATGGCCGGTGCAGGCGCGAGGCGGGCGCGGGCGCGGAGGCGTGCGGCGCGTGCGGCGCGCTGCGCGAGGGCTCGCTGCCGCGCCGGCCCAGCTCGGCGCTGTGCGTGCACACGTACTTGCGCGAGGCGTCGGCGCACACACACTACACACACACAACACACGCACACACACATCGTCTGTTATACGTTTCTTTAACTTTTACTGTTATACTATAAGTTTGAAAATATTATTTCTATTTTCGTCTGTTTTGTAAAAGTAGAAACTAGAAACAAAACGGGGTGGAAGTGTCAGCACCAATTTAAATGAAACCACAGTTTTAATTAACTACTCTATAAAAGCCTAATACAATTTTTTTTCCCCCAAAAATGCAAAAGTGATTTTTTCAAACAAAATAAATAATAGATATTATTGTTGTAATATAAAACGCCACTTGTCAAGAACGACGCACGCACACATAAACCTATTAAAGGGTACCCGTCGCATACGCCTCATTGCGAAATAAAGAGTCGCAGATATTGACGGCAAAATTTAACCTTTAGTAGTATTTTTGTAATAATTGTGTTTAAGTTATTGGTATGTTTGTGTAATTGCGTCACACGAAATACAGGTAAACATAATGAAATGAAAAAAAAATCCTACGTCTAAACTGTTGAGGTATCTTGATTGATTTCTTTAGGTATGGGTTTAAAATATTTTACCCTATATGCTATTCCCGTAAAAGGAGCGCTGACACTTCCACCTGTATACTATGATATTAGAGATCACTGATATACACTTTTTGTAATATATTACATGTTAAATAGAGAGACATAATTGTTAATTATTAAGATCACATATAATATTTATGTATCAAAAAATATTGATTTACAACACACACTTATACACACACACACACTCATACACACATAGCCGATGCCTCGCGTCAATGTTGTTTCAATGTTGTCTTGTGTTGTTCAGCTTTTCAGATTATTTTAAACTAGAATATTTATGTTTATTATTTGAATAGATGTTTAAAAAAAATAGTAAAAAATATCTTTTACTTAAAATGTTGTCTTTTTATTTTCCGCCTTTTGCTTAGAACTTTAATGGGAAAAAGCATGGTAATGTTTTTTTTTGGCTTCGGAGCATGCTTGTGGTTATATGACGACGCTTCTTGCATGGGTCTTACAAAAAATGATTACGTTCTCGTCTAAAATTGTACGATATGACGGACGTAGCCGTAGTAGTATTTTATTTAGACAAATTGTTTCTAATCTTCGTATCATCGATTCTAATAAGTATTGATATTATTAACCTAACGTCCATACGGATGTTTTGCTATTGAATATTTTATTTGACCTAAGAAGAAATATCAATAGATTTTAATTAATATATACATTTGTAGTTGTTCTCCCCCATTTACTTACATAATGTAGTGTAAGTAATGTCAGTAAAAATGATCGTATGTGCAGGAATCCTTCGTCGGCCTCCGAAAGCGGGTCGCTGGAGAGAGCGCGCGCTGCGTTGGAGCGGCGAGTGTTGCCGCCTGACGACCAGGTACGCATATAGTACAGTAGGAAAGTTAGATAGAAAAGGCTAGTGTTAAGACACTTCGTTCTCGACTTTCTGTTAAATATTCGGGTTAATAATTATAAAAAAATTAAATTACTTTTCTAAATAAATTTTATTTCAAATGTTGTTTCTTAACAATTCTTTACGGATATTAATCTATTTAAAAGAGTGTTTTTCATTTCGATTACTGACTATCTCATTGCTTGTGTTGGTGCAGCACGTGGTGTCGTGTCGCGTGGAGAACACGCGCGTGAACCCCGACTCGCTGATCGACGAGCTGCTCGCCGCCACTGACCTCAAGCAGGCCGTCGACGACGCCGCCGAGAGTGAGTATACTACTAAGTTGTAGTACTTAACAAATATGACTTTTATTAAAGTGTGCAAGTGTAATATACAGGGTGAAAGTGTCAGCGCTCCTTTTACGGGAACAGCATATAGGGTAAAATAGTTTAAACCCATACCTAAAGAAATTAGTCAAGATACCTCAACAACATTTTACGATGTATATCCATATATGTATTTAATATGACGCAGTCACGCATAGATACCAATAACGTACTACTACAAAAATACTACTAAATGTTAATCAACTTTGAACCTTGCCGCCAATACCTACGACTCGATTTCGGAATGAGGTGTATGCGGCGGTTTCCCTTTGATAGGTTTATGTGGTGCGTGCGTCGTTCTTGACAAATGGCGTTTTATATCACAACAAAAACTTTTTTATTTTCGGGAAAAAAATTTATATTAGGCTTTTATAGAGTAGTTAAAACTGTGGTTTTATTTAAAGTGGTGCTGACACGTCCACCCTATATTAATATAGATAAAATATTTTTTTCATTTTAATGAAGTCTAATTATTTTAATGCTCTTATTAATGCATATAATTATAAAAGAAAATATAAAATAGGTTCGTATTATTCCCTTTTCTCGTTGGTTTCAATGCGTTTTGAGTCCTGTTTGTATGATATTTTCAACCATTACTGCTTCGTTGTCAACGGATTTTGTTCTCATTAAGTCACTTATTATCATTTATAGAAACTGTGCTGTGAACATCTCAATCTCACTTTAACCAAATCTCCAATTAATTAGCTCTCAGATTGCCAAAACTAATACATTTTTCAGGGAGACAGTAATGTACCTGAATGTATTATAAATCATATCATTTGCATCTATTTACATTCTAGGCCCAAGAACTAAAGCAAACGTTTCAGTTTTCTTTGAAAATTTTGATTTTTATCATTTGATTTGTTTCTATTTGACATTAAAGATATAATAATTATGTATTTAAACTAAACTTTAACAGTAAATTTTAAGCTAATTCAGTTCAAGTTTTAACTAGTTGTTGACATGTTGCAGCGTCGGGGCTGCAGCTGTACATCACGCGCGACGGCACGGCGGAGCTGGGCTCGCGGCGCCGCCAGCAGCTCGCGCGCCGCGACTACCAGCGCGTGGTGCTTCACCCCCACGACAACAGGTAGCCACCCCCCGGACCTGGATGTGCCAAACGTCTCGTCGATAAGAGTGCGCCGCAGCAAAGGACGTCTCTAACATTTATCTTCCTTGTTTTATTTATCGTTTTCGTTTTTGTTTCTTTTAGAAGTATTGTACTTAAGTAAGAAATGTATATTATTATATAACTTGGATGACTGTACTCGTGTTGTCTACACTATTTATGTAATAAATATGTAAATTTGAAATTTATGGACTTTGTTTTTTTTACTCCTTTTTTATTTTATGTAAAAAAATATTTATCGAAGCCAGTCCTGGCGCATGCTACTATAAACGGTACTGTAACTGATACTGTATCAGTTTTTAACTTCGATTCCCACTCAAGGAAAGGATGTATTCAATATAATAAGTTCTTTGATTTTCACGATTATTACACATTTTAAATGAAACTATTTTAACCGGATTAATCGCGTATATTTTGTAATTTTATACATTTTTGGAAACCCGACGCTTCGAACACTTAGCAGTAGTCCGTGGTCACGTGGTGTCTACCCGTGACCACGGACTCCTGCATAGTTGCATTGCATAATTTCCCCTTTCCGGTAACGAAGCAAAAAGTGAACTTTCTTGCTTCATAATTATTGAATTTTAAAAAGATGATATGTTTTTGTATGCTTATTATAAAAATGCAAACCATCAAATTCGTAACAACTTTAAAAAGTAAATGTAAAATTTTAAAATAAAAAGCAATAGTTGTAAATTGTGCAGTGTAAATTAATTAATAAGATTACAAAATAAATGGAAGCATTTCGATTTAATTTGGGATTTTTTATATCGTGATATGCCACACAACGGGGGTAGGTAGAGATATAAATCTGAGGCACTGCGTGTTGAGTGGTGGAACTCAACGTCGCGCTTTACATTGTCATCAGAGCGAAGAAATGAAAATCTGAGTTTAAATAAATATTTCATTTTCTGGAGCGGAGATCGAATCCACAATTAGCCGATTTTACAGTCACACTTTGTATACCTGGGCTACGGCCTGGCCTTATTTTTAAATAATACTTTTTAAACAGGAAGGTTATGTACGGCCTTCAAATACACTACATTACTTGGTATCAATAATTGAAGCGTAGTCGAGAGCGAGACTACGATTATTTATATTATAAACAACAAAAGTGTTAGGCAAACATGGACTGAATAATAAAAGTCAAGTAAAAAAGTAAAGTATATATATTTGATTGCAATCACGAAGTGCAACGGCGTCACAGCTGCAGTGGACGGTAACAACGCACAGTCAAACTCATTCGCATTATAAAAATATCTACAGTATAAATTTTACATAAAATCATTTGGACAGTCGTGTGTAATAAATACTACTTATTCTATTTCCACCAACAGGTGTCGCTATGTACAGACTACATCTAGCTACGCTATATGAGGCGCTCCTCGGGCGGCGGCTTGAGCGCGTGCGTGATCATCTCGGCGCGCGGGTTGCAGTACTCCTGGCCGGAGGGCGAGTAGGTGCCGCGCGTGGCGCGCTTGCGCCGCGCCTGCGCCGCCAGCGCCGCCAGCGCCGCGCCGCCCAGCGCCAGCGCCGCCAGCGCGCCGCCCACGCCCAGCCACAGGTGCGCGGCGGGCACGCCGGCGCGCTCGGCGGCGGGCGCGGCCAGCGAGCAGTTGCGGCCGGTCCAGCCGGGCGCGCAGGCGCAGGCGTAGTCGGGCGCGGCGGCGCAGCGCTGCGCGCAGGCGCCGTGGCGGCAGGGCGCGGCGTCGCAGGGGTCGCGCAGCGCGCAGGCGTGGCCGCAGTAGCCGGGCGCGCAGTCGCAGGTGTAGGCGCCGCGCAGGTTGCGGCAGGTGCCGGGCCCGCAGTCCACGAGCCCCTCTGCGCACTCGTCCACGTCCTCGGAGCAGCGCGCGCCGCGCCACTCTGTACAAACAAAAAGAATATTCTTATATTTTTAGTTTGTATTCCACATATATCAAGGTAAGCAGAGGAAAGTACTAAGACACTCCAATCCCCATTTTCCACCGAATTTTCGAGAAATCGCGTTTTCATTGGCAGACTTCACACCACACTTTGCTTTGTTACCAGAGGTAGGAAATAAAAATATTAAAGAGAAAGAGAAAAAAAATCATCGAATGGAAATCGAACCTTTTTCTTTCACTTTTATAGGAAAAAGTCGTGCCACCGCGCCACCATAAATAAAATAATACATATTACTGTTATTTTTAAAACAAAGCAGATACAACTTTTCGCCTTAGCGCTTTAATATCGGTCGTGGGAAGTCTTTTAGACAGGAACAAAACACGTGGCAGACAGGCGGCAGCGATAGAGGAGTTCACGAGGAATCCTGCAAAAGATCTCCTTATCAAAGCCAAGCCCAAGTTAACAAGAGCGGCATTGAATCAAGTGAATTCTCCTGTCTTGGTACCGATATCGGGCCCCAAAGACCATTATAGAAACGCATTTCTCGAATTCCTAGCAGTCCTAAAAGCTACCAAACAAATGAAGCTCAGGACTTGCGAGGACATAATGCTAGCCTTTCAGTGCAGATACTCAATCCTGGATGTTAGACTTAAAGAAGCCGAAGCCGCCATTTATAACAACGCTACCGCACAGACCCTCAGAGGTGACATAAAAGATAGTTATATGGCGGCGTACAATGCTACAGTCGGATTTGTAAAATTCAACAAAGAGGAAACCAGACGAACAGGCAACCTCAAATTCAACGCACCAAGCAGTGACCCTATAGTGGTCATCGCCAAGTGCACACGAGTGATGCTGGAAGATGGAATGCTAGAGAAATTGGAGAGCCTCCATCACATTTTAAGATCAACATCATCTAAAGAATGGGAGATACCTAGGATACAGTGGTTTAACGGGGTTTCCGGATGCGGTAAAACAACCTGGATCATTGACCACTTTAACACGGATAGGAACTTTATTACTACTAACACAATAGAATCAGCAATGAACTTCGGGTACTCCCGAAGCTCTCAGTACGTATAGGAAATTTGGTGAATAGTAAAATTCGCACTATGGCATGAATGTTGGTTAATGGGTTAGATACTTCAGATATGTGTAAACGCCTCATTGTAGATAAGGCCCTGATGAATCACTTTGGAGCCATAGCGGGGGCTGCTAAAATCTCTGGAGCAGAAGAAATTCTACTGGTTGGAGACCAACTCCCCTATATTGACCGAGACAATCTCTCCGACATGTTCTACCGTAGTCCATTACAAATTGTCAAAATCAACCAGGACCTATTGTGTACCCATAGAAACCCCATGGGCATCGCCTATGCATTTCAAGAGATATACTTTGGTATATACTCTTCCAAAAAAGTGATACACTCCCTCCCAATAAAAAATTTGGAACTACACCAGCGCCACGAGACCTCAGGGAAACCCTCTTCCTTACATTTACTCAAGAGGAGAAAAAATCTTTAATTCACCAGGGATATGGGGCAAATATAGATTCAAGTGTTGACTATTCATGAAGCCCAAGGCCTGTCAAATGCAACGGTTGTAATAATGAACACAAAGTCGACCTAATTACAACGACAAAAGGTACTGGGGAGTATAACTTAAAGATGGCCATAAAAGATAGAAACGAAGCGGTCATGTCCTCCATCTTGACGGTAATGCCATCCACATCCCATTTTCCCTAATTGTAAGAAATATTTGTATGGTTGTATAAAATTTATCTTGTAATCCATAATGAACATTTTATCTTATTGTAATCAATTAAGTTAAATTTATTTATTATGTTTATTTTTATGCATGTAGATTTAGATTAAATTAGTAACTGAAATGAATAACTGGACTGTCTTAAGCAGATATTGTATAAATATAGAAATATATGTATGTAATAACATAAGTCTAGTTCTAGGTAATATCTATAGAAAAAAAATATTAAAAGAAATGTAAAAATAACAAAAGATACGGACCATAAGTCTGTAGTGTAAGTAAGAATTAAAATAAAAAAAAAAACTTTTCGCCATTAACGCAAAAAAATAATACCATTTACAAACAAGTATTATTATTACTCACTTCAATATTAACTTATCTAAAAAGTCTTTTCGTTTCTGTTAACTTCATTTTTATATTCCTAAAAATAATAATATATATTTGAACATACATTATCTATTTTTATAAACAATTTTAAAAACGAGGTTAAGCGCGGCGTTGAGTTCTGCCACTCAACACGCAATGTCTCCAGAATTCGGCAGAAAGTGGGGAACGGAGTGTCTTAACACTAGGTTCCCTCTGCCTACCCTGCTGTGTGCGGGATACAGCTTGAAGCTAATTTAATTTTAATTTATTTTTAAAAACAATTTCTAGTTCATCGTAGTTTGTGATGATCACATTGAAGTAAAATTATTAGATAAGATTAATTAACAGATATCAATAATATCACTACTATAACTATTAATAATATATAGTACTATAACTATTAATATTGAACACGTACCCAGCACGCACAAGGCCACGACCACCCACATAATAGTCTTCCCCATGTTTCACAAACCCCCCAAAACTTCACATAACTACACAAGAAAACGTAAAATTTCACAGCATTTTAACTAAAAATGATTTAATTTTAACAAAAAGTAGTTCAAAAGCGATTCTCGTGCATTTTTTGTTCGAAATGACGACAGGTCTTGTCGCACGACAAGGCCAGTGATTCACAAAGTGTTTCCTCGTGTTATCAATGCCGATGGAGGACGTCACCTCGTCTATATTGATGACCACTTAATTAATTACTCATACAATACGTTTACGTTTGTTTGATCGAGCTTAGTGGTTTGGTGAATGATTTAAGAATATATCTAATTATTTAATTACTAACGACCCGCTCGCGGCTTCGCCCGCTTGTACTACATAATTATTTATTTTCTTATCTTAAATATTTTTGCGATCTATTAACATTATAATTTTAAAAACAATATACAGGGTGGAAATGTCAGCGCTCCTTTTTTTTGTTTGGGAACAGCATATAGGGTAAAATATTTTAAACCCATACCTAAAGAAATTAATCAAGGATACCTCAACAATTTAAACGTAGACTTTTTTTTCATTTTACGATGTTTAATCATATCTATATTTCGTGTGACGCGGTTACGCATAGATACCAATAACGTAAACACATACTACTACAAAAATACTACTAAAAGTTAAAGAACTTTGAACTTTATCGCAAATACCTACGACTCGATTTCGGAATGAGGCGTGTGCGGCGGTGTTCCCTTGATAGGTTTATGTGTGCGTGCGTCGTTCTTACAAATAGCGTTTTATATTACAACAAAAAAATATTTATTTTAGTAAGTTCTTTCATTTTCACGATTAGAATGGGACTAATTTAATGTTAATGAAACCACAGTTTTAAGCATTCTATAAAAGCCTAAACAAAAGAGATTTTACCAAAAATTTAAGTTTCTTTTTTCAAACAACATAATTTGTAAAATTATCGCTGTAAAATAAAACGCCATTTGTCAAGAATGATGCACACAGACACAAACCTATCAAAGTGATTACGCCACGCAAGCCACATCACGAAATCGAGTCGTAGGTAATGGCGGAGATTTTCCTTTCTCGTTCTAGTATGTTTTTTCGAGAATGCATAGTGGCAGATCGGCAACGCATAGTAGTATTTTTGTAATAGTAGGTGTTTACGTTATAGGTATCTATTGGTAACTGCGTCATACGAAATACAGGTCGTTAAATGAAAAAACAATCCTACGTCTAAACTGTCGAGGTATCTTGATTAATTTCTTTAGGTATGGGTTTGAAATCTTAGACGCTTCCAACCTGTAGATTATATCAACGTTTTTTTGCAGTTTGTTCTAAACAAAGATGACAGGAAATAAATTATAAAGGCAAATTTTGTTCAACTACTCCACTAAAATATACACATTTTTAATAACATATTAAATACGAGCGTTTCTACTTTAACGTAGGTGATTAATTTTTGAACTTTTAAGTTAATAAGTACGCATACTTTAACAACATATAAAGACTAATAATCCTCAAAATTTAAACTTTTCTAAAATGACGTACGTCTGGGGGCCTTGAGATCTTGGGCTAGAAATTGTTCTCCTGTCGAGATTATCGCAGCATAATCATTTCAAGAATGCACTTTGGCGTACGATTTTGATATTATTCTATTATAATTATTTAAACAACTGATAAACGCATTGGGTGTTGAAATCTAACGTTGGTTGTGTTTAGGGAAAAAAATTACTAACTAACTAACAAAATAATCCACAAGCCAGATTCGAACTACATATCATCACAATCAATCATAAAATCATAAAGTTTGAGAACCACTGTGCTGTTATCAGTGTTATCTACATAGTTAGATTGTAGGCGATGGCGAGTATGCTGACTGATAACGACTGACGATACCTATTGAAAATGTTTAATAGTACATTTAATGTTATAATCAATACTTTTTTTCTAATTTTTATTAAAAAAAATTCAAAGTATTGATATAATTTTTTGATGAATAAGTAACAATTTAAATATAAGTATTTCAATGCTGTTTAGGAAACTATTTGTTTCTGTCGTTCGGTTAGACAATATGTAGTTTTCTTATACAGCATGTAATATGCATGTCGCCAATATTGGTGTATGTGTAAGACGCACAAGACACTTGTGAAGAGTGTCATGATTTGTCAAAAATATTGTTTATAAACATTACAACTTCTTTTTCTACGATTCAGTTTATTAGTCAATTAAGATTTTTTAAAACTTATTATAAAAAAATAATGTTGCAAATATATATTTCTATAAATTCATAATAAATATTTAGTGATAAGGCCGCCATCACACTGTTTGTTGTCTTTTTTGTAAATATTATAATAGTAACTGTTATTATATTGTTTTTTCGTTTTTTGCAATAAAGTATTATTATTATTAAAGGCCACTCATGGCGCAGAGGCACAAAGTGTGACTATAAAACCGACTGGTTGTGGGTTCGATCCCCAATCGAGGAGATGAAATATTTACTTAAATTTATATTTCCATTTCTTCGTTCTGGTGTCGAGGACAAGCGCGGCGTTGACTTCTGCTACTCAACACACAATGCCTCCAGAAAGTGGGGAACAGAGTGTCTCAACACTAGGTTCCCTCTGCCTAGCGTGAAGCTGATTTTTTATTTATATTAAAGAAAGAAGAGTATATACACACCTGGCGGACACTCGCACAGCGGCGGCCGATGCCTCGGCACGCAGCGGCCTCCGTTCAGGCACGCGGCCTCCCCCGCGCACTCGTCCCTCTCCTGGTCGCACAGCGGCCCGCTGTAGCCCGGCTCGCACGCGCACGCCGGCGGCTCCCCCTCGCACGCGCCGTGCACGCACGGCGTCACCTCGCAGTACGCGAGCTCGCAGTGCACGCCCACGCGGCCGGGCGCGCACTCGCACGTGTAGTTGTTGCCGTGCTGGTCGGGCACGTCGGCGCACGTGGCGTTGTGCGCGCAGGGCGCGTGCTGGCAGGTGCGCTGGCGCGGCACGTCGCAGCGCTCGCCGCGCCACTCGGGCGGGCAGTCGCAGCGGAAGGCGCCGGGCAGGTCGCGGCAGGCGGCGCCGTGCTGGCAGGGCGCGGACTGGCACTCGTCCACGTCCACCTCGCAGAGCGCGCCGGAGTAGCCGGGCGCGCAGTCGCAGGAGTAGCGCGCCACGTGGTCGCGGCAGGTGGCGCCGTGCTGGCACGCGTGCTGCGCGCACTCGTCCACGTCGCGCTGGCAGTAGTCGCCGTCGAAGCCGGGCGGGCAGGCGCACGTGTAGGAGTTGCGCACGTCGGAGCAGGCGCCGCGCACGCACTGCGCCTCCACGCACAGCACGCAGCCCACGCCGCTGCTGGCGCCCCACGGCGCGCCCGACCTGCCGATGCACTACCGTTAAAATATATCTGTCAACATAATTATATCTAAAGTTTATGTAACAATAAACTCACAGTAGGGCGTAATGTGGCTGAGCAGCAAGCAGCGCTGCGGCGGACCCCACAAACAGCTGCTCCTCTGTGAAGAAGGGCAGCAGGAGCGACCCTACGTGCACAGCGCCCAAGCAGCCCTAACACAAAACAAAAGAAAATTAATATAAAAAAATATTTATGCTTGAATTTCTTGCCAGCTCTTCTGTTAGAACTGTATTGACTCTACTCACATTTTTAAGCAGCTTGATGGTTTAAAAGTGCTTGTAGTGGTCTTATTAAATAAAATATATTTATTTAAAAAGATTCTAACAATAAAAAAAACTCACCTTAAAATATTCTCCAGCAAGATTATCATCTATGAATTCATCTCCTTCTGAATACTCTATAATATTAGGATCAGTCGAATTTTCAATCTGAAATATAAAAAAAATCCATTAACACACAATATTTTTTTCTTCGTTTTTTAAAGATTTTTAATTAATAAAAGAAATTCTTTTTACTATGTTTATTTATTTGCAAGAAACTAATAAATCAATAAAGAGTGGACTACATAGTGAACATTAGAAAATACTCAAAATAAAACGCTTTCCGGACAAGCTACGTACAAACTAGCAATATACATACCTCCTACAAAATTCAGTACAAGAACAGTATAGCATCCAACAACTTTAAAGTCTAAGTATAAACTTTGCTCTGGAAATAAGACGAAAGACGGCGTTAAGTTGCGTCTTGTAATTTGGTTAGGTTAGTTACCCCGCTATATGTGTTATAAAAGGATCTTACAATACTAGTAGTGTAGAGCAGCGAGGCGGCGGTGGAGGGCGAGGCGGCAGAGGCGCGCACGCCGCCCAGCGTGAGCACGCCCTGCGTCACGAGGCGCTGCCACGCCGCCTCGTCGATGCTGTCCGACAGCCCCACCTCCTCGTGCCCGTCCGCGTCCACGAACGAACCTGATACACACAACATTATACTTCAAATTACATGTGTGATCAAAATATTGTAGCCACTGTTCTCAAAAAACTGTCAAGACTTAGTGAAATGTACATAAATTTTATATTTATATATACGGCTCATATTTATGTCACTGTTAGTTCAACAGTTATTAAACTTTCCATAATACCAATTTTTAAGGTAAGATTGCAGGTTGCTTATGATTTTGAAACTTATGTCAAAATGCATGTTTTCCTTGAATGTTAGATTATCTAATAGTTTATATACGGCGACCACGACACGGCAACCATTATGTTATGCGCATATAATAAGACATTTATAAGTATCCATAAGTACCTGTAATAGTGCCATCAGTCACCACCAAACGCAGTGTGACCCACAAGTGGTGAGGTCGACGCGACCTCATACGCCTCTGTGCGGGCAGTCCGCCCAGCCGCCACTGCACGCCCACCTGCCCCTTGTACAGGCCCACGCTGAACACGCCGCCCTCGCCCTCGCCCTCGCCCTCCAACTCCGCTCGGAACAATGTGCCACCTACTTTGCTCCTGTTATATTATTTACATATTATAAGTATATTGTAATTGTTTTTATGATTTCATAATCATTTTGAATCATAGTTATAATGATATAAGACTCATTCTCTCACAGACTTAGTACATATATAAATTACATTAAAAGAAATAAATAAATAATCCATATAACATTAATAATTATAGAATGTAAATGTAGTTACTTCATAATTTTACTTTGTATTTAATGAATAGTAGGAAGATACTTAAGTTAAGCACTTACTAATTGTGTATTTAAATATACATTAGGGAAATAATGAACGCAATAAAAATCAAAATAAAACCTAAATAGCCTATACATTATTTAGGTCTCTAGTGTTATATTGGGCTTAAATAAAAATAAAAGCACAATAAAAGTATAAAGCACTCACTTGTACGTGATGGTGAGCGAGTTGGGCAGCTGCAGGTCGTGGTGCGCGGGCGCCGGCACGCGCAGGCGGTAGCTCAGCGTGGTGTTCACGCCGTCGAACGTCGCGTTGGATACACATTCGTATCTGTTACATTACATCTATTACATTCTTAGGCATATAGTATAATAAATTTTACGGGGATGGGGGATTGTTGATCGCTTTATCAATTTGAGACCTCTGATTTTGTAGGTTCCGAGATTAGCGCGTTCACTTTAAATAACTTAACGCTTTATACCGGGGTAGTCAGAGAGAACGGAGCGCTAAACGCCTCGCTTATACGTACCTGTTTCGCCTTGTCCACTATCATCAATCTCTTCATACATACCCTCCGGAAGGTCCTTCATCTCTTTCAAAAATCAGAACCTTTGTGTCTTTCGCATTCATGCTTAGATTTAGATAAATATAGATATAAAGATAGCAGAATGCAGTATCAGTTTACTCTTTGTAACCAGTGTTAACTTAGTGTTTTAGAAATAGTGTAAGTAAATAAATGTAGTAACCTACAGTTTCCATGTATTTATATAAATTAAACTAGATATTAAAATAATTTACCCTCGATCGAGGTTCCGGCAGTGTGAGTTGAGCGGGCAGCCTTGTAGCTGACAGAACTCCACCTCCGCGCATTGCTTGCCCTTGTAGCCGCGCGGACACGCGCAACTGTACCACAGAATTAAATATTAATTAAACTTTTTAAAAGTATAATTAGCACACTATAAAACAGATTCATATTAAGATTTGGTATAAACAGTTAAAAGTACCTAGGTTAGAACCCGCGCCTCTTTGACTTCTAACTAGACGCAGTAATTATTTGTAGCAATATATGAGTAACAAAACTTTCGAAAAATATTATTAAAATCAATAGTTTTCTTAAATCAATAGACGTGGGTTCTTCTTATTCGGCTAGTACATTGATGACGGTAACGAGAGGCCATACGTATAGTCGTTCCAGGTGAGCGCGCAGGAGGCGTTGTGCAGGCAGGGGCGCGAGGCGCAGGCGTCGTCCGACACCACGCCGGGCAGCACGCCCGCCGCCTCCAGCGACACCTCCCCGAAGGGCGCGGGCACTCCGGGCACCTTCAGCGGGAAGAACTCCACTACGGTGATGTTCACGCCGTTCGACACCTGCAGTAGGGAGATTGTACATTAACGGTGTCATACACTAGAGCCCAGTGGCGCAGGGGCACAACGTGCTCGCGCGAACGCGTTACACTGTGGGTTCGATTCCACTTGCGGAAATGATTTCCTGGCTCTGGTGACGACGCTGCGTTCGCCAAGTAACACACAATGCCTCCAAAATTCGGCACAAAAAGTAGGGAACAGAAGCATCTTAATGAGAACGGAGTTCCTTAACACTTAGCGTCTCAAGTTTCCTCTGTATACCATGCTACATTGCGGGATACGGCGTAAAGATAAAAAATATTTTTTTTTTATAAGTATACAAAAATGCTAACTTTGTCGTTTTTGCTTAATCCTTGTACATCAATTATCGTAGTTTATTATAAATTCAATCCTAAGATCTCATTTGCAGAAAATTTATATACACCCCAAAATTAAAATGGGTAAAAAGAAAAGTAATTACAAAACAATATAATTAAAAATCTCACTTGCACATCCTGTATAACACCTTTAAAGTAATCATCATCGTCAGGCTCGGGCGCCACGAGGGCGGCGGGCGGGGCAGGCGTGGCGGGGGTCGCGAGGGCGGCGAGGGCGCCGGGGGCGGGGGTCGGGGCCGCCGAGGGCAGAGTTTCGGGGGTCGGCGAGGGCGGCGGCGGTGTAGGCGTAGGCGGAGGCCCGCCCAAGTAAAGTACCTGTGATTGGGAATTTATATATTAATACGTGAAGCAAAAACTTTGGATCCATTTTTATGAAAATTGTGCGGACGGAGGAGTATAAAATTACACACACTACCATACATTTGACAATATTCTTACACTTTTGTATTTATAAAGTGACATACACGTTATTATAGCAAAGCATATTATTATAATACACGTTAACGGGTTCTCTAGTAAAATATAATATTATACTTAAAATCATACACTATAATTATACTTTTTTTCATTTCTCAAATATTTTCTTTCATTTATGTTATTGTAATGACAGAGTACAACAATTTTTTCATTTACAACGGTCCTATACATAGTACATACATAATAGGCAAAAGTAAAAACTTTTTCCCAGCTTAACATTTTTTTTAAGGAAACAAAGATTATCTTAGTTAAAATTTAATATTAAAGCTTATATAAGGATAAACAATGACATATTTAACTTAAACTAACCTGAGCGTCCAGTTGTTTAGCTGCGGATATCGATTTTCTGAAGTACTCGGTGCCATTTAGTTTTACTTGAACCAATGTCGAGTTTCTGACAACCTACAAACAAAATATAAATTTAGCCTATACAAGTATAAGATGTGTTGGTAGACTGTCACAATACCTATAATAATGACTATATCATGCTGCTATTAATAGTGGTGGTACCATTGGTTAGCGCTATTGGCTAATAGTTGTTTTGCCGCTGGTGCAGCAGTACCGGTACTGATGGTACCAGCGGCAGTACCAGCGGTAGAACCGGTACTAGTAGTACTAGTAGCAGTACCAGTACTTCTGGAGATTATTATCAAGGATATTACCTGTATAAGGTGCAGGTGTCCGTTATCGAGGCGGGTGCCGCCCACGGTGTAGTCCTCGGGCGTCTGGTTGAAGCGCAAGTGTACGAGCAGCTCGCCGCCCTTTAGCGATGCGCCTACTAACGTCTCCTCTGTTTGACCATATCTGAGACATTTCATATTTAATTATATATTATTTAAGGATTTACCTGAGTCTTGGCGAAACATACCATACATATATTGGCCAAACAACTAAGAGTTGTGTGTGAAAACAATTAATAATATGACTATACGACACAAAAATATTTTTTCCATTTTGATGTAGTGCTTGAGATTAACATATTCAACCAAACAAGATGGTCAGTTTTATAATATTGACAAGCATTTTTGATTCAGTCAGTGAAGTCTGTACACGGGTAAATTTTCTGTGGAAATACTCAATAATTGATATTTTTAAGATCAAATTAAAATTTAATGGGCCATAAAACAGAAGTACTTGCAGGTGTATATTCTATTTAGTTGTACTACAGATATGAATTACATATTTTATTGACAGTTTAATTGAAATTATGTAATCATTCCATAAAATTAAATCGTTTTCTAGCCATTATCTACTCACTTGGGCAAAGATCCCAGATAGAATATCTGTCCCGTGGGTTTCCTTGTCCTTATAAACATGGATATGTCGAGGGCCGCGTGCACGGCGCGTCGTGCTGCGTCTGATACTTGTACTGTAACCACTGAGTGGGGTTTTGCGGATTCCTGGCCGAATGTAGCTGCTGTGTAATCTGTGGACACATTGTTAGAAATAATTTGGATTTTTTTTGTCTTCCAGAAAGAGATATATTATAAATAGTAATCGTTATCATTCTGTATATATATTTATAGATTTCTCAGCGTTTTACATAGACACAAATATATGTCTAGCGTTTCTTAATTTTTTACCTACATTGGATTCTTGTGCATATTTATATTATAAATTATCTTTTATTTGATGCTATTACACAGCCAAAGTATAAACGTGTAAGTACTCACTGTACTGGCACGTATCGCCCAGATAGGGCCTGGGGCAGGTGCACCGGAAGGTGGTCCAGTGGTCCTCGCAGGCGCCGCCCGACAGGCAGGGGTTGGGCGCGCACTGCGGCGTGCGCGGGCACGAGGCCTGCACGCCGTGCAGCACCGCGCGCGCCGCCCGCACGCCCTCCGGCTCGCCGCCCTCCGCCACCTCGGCCGCCTCCGCGCTGCCCTCGCTGTCCGCGCCGCCCTCGGCCTCTGTCGCGTTGTCCAGAGGGAGGCTTGTGTTGCCATCCTCAGGTAGTACCTAAAAAATTGAAATGGAGTGCTGGTTCAAACTACATTCCAAGTTTTATAAACAATTATAATATCTAGAGTTGTTTTACAAGAGATGACTGACCCACTGTCCGTTGACGACGACGTCCTGTATACAGCCGATGAAGAAGTTGGGTCCGTGCGTCAGCGTCGCGTAGGAGGAGCCCGCCGTGCCCAGCCGCGTGGACGGGAACGACGTCACCGACGAGTTGTACGCCTCGTTCTGGCTGATCGGGTAGATGGTCTGCTCCTCGTTGGCCGCCAGCACCAGGTGCGACGAGTTTATAGTCACGAACACCTGAACAGTCATTGCCATGTTGTTTTGATATTTTTGTTATTTCTATAATTACTTTATATCGTTATGCATGCATGAGTTTACTTACTTTTTGCCAATTACTGTCGTTCAGGTTAGACCCTATGAACACCCCCTCCCACTTGTTCAGCAGCGAGGAGTGCAGGTTGAGACGGCCGTTGGAGAGCTCCAGGAAGAAGTAGGTGAGACCGCGGCCCATGGCCAGCAGGCCGATGCTCAGCGTGGTCTTGAAGCGGAAGGAGATGTCGTAGCCCTCCTCGCGCGAGGTGTTGACCTCGACGTAGCTGCTCTTCTCCAGCGACATGGTGGTGATGGCCTCGCAGGCGGCGCCGTAGTAGCCGGGCGCGCACGAGCAGTTGTAGCGGTGCTCGCTCTCGCCGCGCAGCCAGGCCGCGCAGGCGCCGCCGTGCCGGCACGGCGCGCCGCGGCAGCCCGCCAGCGCCACGCTGCAGTTGCGGCCGCCCCAGCCCGCGTCGCAGGCGCACGAGTAGGCGGCGCGCGCGTCCGTGCAGCGCCCGTGCGCGCAGGGCGCGTGGCGCGCGCACTCGTCGATGTCCAGCTCGCACAGCGCGCCCTCGTAGCCGGGCGCGCACGCGCACTCGTAGGCGCCCACGCCGTCGCGGCACGTGGCGCCGTTGCGGCAGGGCGCGGAGGCGCACTCGTCCACGTTGACCTCGCAGCGCGCGCCCGCCGTGCCGGCCACGCACACGCACTCGTAGCCGCCGGCGGCGTCGGGCGCGAAGGGCTGGTAGAAGGCGGCGGGCAGCAGCATGTGCGGCTGCGGGCCCACGGGCAGCGGCGGCGCGTCGCGCGCGCGGTAGAGGGCGCGCGTGCTGCGCTGCAGGCACACGCCGCCGTGCTGGCAGGGCGCGGAGGCGCACTCGTCCAGGTCGGTCTCGCAGTCGCGGCCGGAGTAGCCGGGGTGGCAGGCGCAGCGGTAGGCGTTGACGTCGTCGTGGCAGGTGCCGCCGTTGCGGCAGGGCCGCGGCGCGCACTCGTCGATGTTGACGTCGCAGTCGGCGCCGGTGTAGCCGGTGCCGGCGCAGTCGCACGTGTAGCTGTTGAGCCCGTCCACGCAGCGGCCGCCGTGCTCGCAAGGTTGGGACTATCGATAGAAGAACACGATATCTCACTTATCACAAATAATAAAAAAAAATAACAACTCATCGAATAAATACTTTCGTTTTGAATATTATACCTCACAATCATCGATGTCGATCTCGCAGTGCGTCCCGGTGAGCCCCTCCTGGCACACACACTTGTAGCTCGCTATTCCGTCCACGCAAGTAGAACCAGAGGCGCAAGGGTTAGTTGCACATTCATTAATGTTCACTGAACAATCTTTTCCTGTAAAAACAAACTTATTAAAAATCCATAAAAAAAGATAAAAATAAACTCACACTTTAATAATCAAATTATACCCTCGTATCCTTCTACGCAAGTACACTCGTAATTATTTTCCAAATTCTGACATGTTCCGCCATTTTTGCAGGGAGAAGACAAACATTCATCAATATCTTGTTCGCAACTATCGCCGGTATAGCCTTAAATAAGAAAAATATTATAAAAATATTTTAGAAATCATAAAAATATTCACAAAGCATACCTAAATATGTAAATAATACCAACCTGGTTTGCAGTAACACTGATAAGATCCAGGAAGATTAATGCAAACTCCGTGATTACAAATTTTTGGCATTAATGTACATTCATCTACATCTAACTCACAAAATCTTCCTGAAAATAACATAAAAACAATACTATAATCAAAAACACAATAGTCCACTACAGTTAACGTTTTAAAGAACTTACTAAAACTAACCTTTAATAAATAATAAAATTAAAATTAAACATTTACTACATTTATCCATGTTGTGAATATCATCTCAATGATAATATGGGTAAATTGTTACAGTAAATGGAATATTAACAGGTAGCTTGTCGTAGGTAACTTTCACAGTTTGCACAAGTGATTAAGCCCCGGCGATGAATACAAAACAGTTGTGACACAATCACACAGCGCATTAGCTAATGAGTCATTAAATACAATGTTTCATTCATAAAAAACATAAATTCACATAACTAATAATATTTAAAAACCTTCACATACTTAAAATAATTATCTATATGATAATAATGTACTACATTCTTGTCACATATTTGCGTATAGCAACACTATAATTCGTTGACACATGACATATGACAATTACAAAATAGAAGCCAGTTTGACATTAGCTTTTTTCAATGACGCGTGCTTTAGTGTCACAACAATCGAGTTCGTTTAAGAAAATGGGCTAAATAATGTTAAAAAGTATTGACTAATAATTTAAATTGACTAAAATATTATGCTTCTAATGTTTTAATTGTGCCATTCGACATGATATACTCGGTAAAGAAGATTTTGAGGTTACGTAGTCAGTGCAGTGTATTCGGTCGTTTTAAACGTGTGAAATCCTCACAAAGTGGAGATATATTCAAGAAAAAGGATCAAAATAGCTATGAAAATAATAAATTTCAAGATCTTTTACAACAATATAAAGATAAAATTACTTTTAGTTCATATTTAGAACATGAAAAATTAGAACTTGGTCACTTCAAATATTATATTAAAACAATCGCTAAAGCCAAACGGGAGAAAGATAAAGAGTTAGAACAAAAAAGTTTACCTCCTTTACCCCTATCTTTAAAGTATTATGTAGAAAAAGAGAGACTTTTAAATAATGAACCTACAGTAGTTGCAGAAACCAGAAAAGTATTTAAACTACCATTTGCAAATACAACTCAAGTTGAAATTAATCAAGATGATATTGAAATATCAAAACAAACAAGTGTAAAGACAGAATCTGATGAGTTTGATAGATCCTCCATAAACAAGTGGATGACAAATTATGAACATTTTGATGATACTCATCTCTTTAATAACATAGAAGAAACTAGTGACGACGAAGTTGATGACAATACTTGGTGTAAAAATTATGGAACTCCTGACCCAACAGTGCCGATCAGCCAGGTTCCCTGTGGAGGTTGTGGTGCTCTCTTACACTGTAATGAACCTGCTATACCTGGATACTTACCAAGTGAACTTTTTAAAGAGAGAGAATTTGAAGAATTGAAAACATTGGAATGCCAGCGTTGTCATTTCCTCAAAGAATATAATATCGCTCTAGATGTGACTGTGCAACCAGAAGAATATGAGAAACTATTACAATCTATAAGGTGAATTCTTTGAAAAGAAATATTTTTGTGTATTGTATTTTTATTTTTGTTTAAATATCAATAAGCAAATGAGTGGCACAATTGGGCAGCATCCTATAATGTTTCCTTTAATGTTGTAAAGGTTTGGATTTTCTTATATTAATTTGGAATGGTGAACTAAATTTAAATTATTTTAATTTTACTGCTGTGGTAAATAAAATGTGGTGTTGAGACCATTCAGTGTCATTGGACATTCCCCATTTACACACACTCAATGGGGGACTAGGTTCCCCCTGCCTACAGTTTATTAAGAAGATATTGTGTGCTTATTTACAAATGAATTGTTATAATTTATCCGATTTCTGTAAGAAATTATTATTATTGGTATTAGATTTTGAGGATTCTATTTTTATTTTTCCCCTTGTTGTCCCATTTTAATTTGCTTAATTTTGACAATTGTTTTTTAAATCCATCTCCATTCCTATTTCCCCAATTTCTGCTGAATTCTGAAGGCATTGCATCTTGCAATAAGGGGTGGAAATCAATATTGTGTTTGGTCTCTTTACATGTCTTTCAGACATGAAATAAAGATATTTCATTTCATGGAGTGGGAATCAAACCTACAATCATTTACAGTTGCTTGCTAGCTAACACAATTTTTTTAATTTACAGGCATGTAAAATCTTTGGTTCTACTAATGGTAGATCTGTTAGATTTTCCCTGCTCTATCTGGCCTGGCATTGTCGACATTATAGGCACTGACAGACCTCTTTTTATTGTTGCTAATAAGGTAAGATAATATTTACTATAGTCATTATAAATAATTTACATTTTTTTCTTATGTTTAATGCAAAACTTGTAAATGTGTATTGAATTATTATAAGTTTCGTTTTTATTAACTAAAGAAATTTAATTAATAAGAATAAAAATTAAAGAACATTTTTTATATTTCAGGTAGACCTATTACCAGGTGACAGTATAGGCTATCTGAAAAGGATCAAACAATCACTAGTATCAGAAATAAGAAAAACTAGGCTAAAAGAAGCAAATATAAAACATGTAGCTTTAATATCAGCTAAAACAGGCTATGGAGTTGAAGATTTAATATCTGCAATGTTCAAACTATGGCTGTACAAAGGGGATGTTTTTGTTGTGGGGTGTACCAATGTTGGCAAAAGTTCGCTATTTAATGCTTTATTACAATCAGACTACTGTAAAGTCCATGCTACAGACATAGTGAAAAGAGCAACAGTGAGTCGGTGGCCTGGAACTACATTGAATCTCTTGAAATTTCCAATTAACAGACCATCTGGATGGAAAATTCAAGAACGGAGTAAAAGACTTCAGTCAGATGCCAAATTATTAAGAACAGAGGAAATAATACGTAAAGAGCAATTATCTGGAAAGAAAGCAATCGAAGCGCCATCTTTAATAGGTCATATCGGCAGGACTTTTACAGAGTATAAAGTTTGCAATGACAATATTGCTGAGAAATGTCAACCTTTGACTGTGTTAGATGAAAAACATGAACTGTTTAAGAAAAGTAAGTGGTTATATGACACTCCTGGTGTCATACATCCTGACCAGGTCCTTTCACTGCTTAGCACTGAAGAACTATTACTAACTATACCCAAGAAGCTCATAAGACCTCAAAGTTATTACTTGTGGCCAGGTTCTACAATTTTAATTGCAGGGCTAGCTAGAGTGGACCTTATTGAATCTCCAAATCCTTGTCGTTTCACAATATTTTGCTCTGAAAATCTTCCCATCACTGTTCTAACGACTGACGTGGCTGATGAAATTTACGACAAGTTCATAGGATCCGAGTTATTTGCTGTACCTTCAGGAGGATCGGAGAGATTAGAAAACTGGCCAGGGTTAAAAAGATATAGTAAAGAGTTCAAATTTAAGGGAGATGGGCCCAAGTCTTGCTGTGGTGATATAGTCCTATCATCCATAGGATGGGTGTCAGTCACAGCTAAGAA